>PVMI01001602.1:0-11325 GCA_008528875.1 Aulacorthum solani | reverse complement strand
TAAGAAATACTAACATACCTTTACCTACCTACTTTAGATATTAAGTATTAGGTATAGGTATTCGGATTACGTCGCACCCCAATGTATTGTCTCCGTTGACTAATGTACGACATCACAAATTTTCGTTAACCAGTTCCAATACTGAGACGTTAGGAATAACTACTGATATTAGAGTGAATTGACCAATTATAATTTTAAAGGTAAGATTACTATCTAGGGCCCAAGTAGACTTTTATTTGATATTATATTATTTCTATGTAAGTTATGGCTTTTTTGAAACTGTATATTTTAAAACGATCATAACTTACTTAAAAATAATAACATTAATAAAAGCCTAAGTACTCAACGTAATATGTAACTTTCTAGATAAAGATCTTACCTTTAAATTTTATAATAGGTAAATTCACTCTCATAGCAAAACTAACAGCACATTTAACCCTGCATCAGTCGCGTTGTTTAATATCACACAAGTAGTCGAGCGTTTATATTTGTAGAACAATGACAATTGTTGTCATTAATAATTTGTTATTACAACATAAATGAATGATTTGACCAAATTATTGAATAATCATATTAAATGTATATTTTTAATCAAATAATTGTACAATATTAATTAATTTAATACATTTCAAAAGTCCTGTTACACTTTAAAGGAGTATTCAAATATTATACGCATGAATGCTTGTAATTACTTGGTTAGTCTTTTAATTTTAAGTTTTAATTTAGTACCTCCATTTCATCTGAAGATGTACTGTATTGTTTTTTATTGAAACAACAATCGCATAAATATTTGAGGTGCTGGTTGCATAGGTACCCATTTATTGCAAGTTAAAATTATGTACCTGAGTCGTCGCGTAATCTACAATAGACAATAATAGAACATAAAACTTGATTGCTCAATATACTGAACTACACTGAAAGATTAACTCCGAAATCATAACAGTTTTCAATCATATTATAATTTCATTAAAAGGCACTTAATTTATCATTGTCATTAGATAATTCTACAAAACCATCTAAAATTAAATTGATCATCTCTGGCCTCTGCACTACAATAATAGAACGCTCGACTAATGCAGGGTTTTAAGACTGGTGAACAAAAATTTGCAATGGCATACGTGTACAAGACGGAGACAACACATCCGCGGGTCCGACGTCCTCTTAAATAATTATTTTTTTGTGAGGAAACAAATGGTGTAAAGTATAGGTCGCATCATATTACTGTACATCAGTCATTAATAAGTAGACAATGTTTGATGCAGTGGTGCAACTACGGGGGTGCTTACTGCTTAAGTACCCATAACTTAAATTTAAACTCCCCAATCATGTTCCGTGTCGTTATAATTTCAAATAACTTTAGTTCAAATAATGTAATTTTATTTTTAAGAATTCTTTATCATTATTTTTTTGCATTGTATTGCATTGCATTCTGATTAGGTTTACCATTATTGTATTATAATCTTAAATTACAAAATGTCAATTTATAATTTTAGTAATTATTTTAAGAGATTTATTAGGAATTATAGTCATACTCAGAAAATACCTACTACAATCCAAAACAGCTTCATTAGGGAAGGCAGAAATTATTCCAAACAGTAGTTTAGTGTTAGTCATTTCAAAATATGAAAACAGATACAGCATTTTCCGAATTATGGTTAAAACTTAAAAACCGTACATTTTTGTGAAAAAAATACACCCCACGATTTGAACCCTAGTTGCGTCACTGGTTTGATATATAAAATATGTTTATGTTAGGTAGTAGGTACCTATTAACGTATTATTCATATAAGTAATGTACAATAGTGATTGTTGTTATTAATCTCTGGTATTATCAATTAGCAGGGTTGGGAAGTTCCTTTCAAAAAATAAATAAGTTACTTTACTAGAAATGATATTTTCTATCACAAAAGTAAATTAAATTACCTTCACACTAAAAAGTAAAAATAAATAAAAAACAGTACCACTTATATTTTCTAATATATTTTAACAATCTTCATTAGAATATTCTCCATGAGTACAATGTAGATATGAAAAAATACTACGTACAATATATTAAAAAAAATATCTGATAAAAAGAAAAATCAATTTTAGTGAAGCAATTTGTCTATGCTTTACACTGTATGTCTGGATGTTATAATATCATTATCTGCTATCTATATAGACTCATATTATCTAGGCTATTATTATTGCTATTAGCTAAATGTCTATAGAAAATATAGGGGAATTACCCCACATGATAATCAAAAAGTTCTATAACAATACACTCTTCTTTCTGTAAGGTTTTGTTTTTAAGGGAGTTATAAACATAACCGCAAACAAAGTAATGGACAAACTAGCAAAAAAATAAATAAAAGATTTTATATTTTATATTTTAATTAAATAATTGTTATTAATAGCTACCTATTAACTAGATAACTTTTAGTTTTTATTTTAAATATATTGATCTAATTTTAATAAATTGATCGTACAACCATAAATTATATTTTTAATGACCAAATACCCAGTGTATATCAAAATTCAGACACATCCCCCATGACAAAAACTTTTGACTCACATTTTTTAATGGGACCAAATTTAAAAAAAAATCTGAGAACTAACTATTAAGATGTACATTTGATAATGTAAAAATTTCAGTTTCCTTTTTAGATACCTAGTCTCTTCAGTTTTGTAACAAATAGTATATCATTCGTAATTAGTTATAACCATAGATCATTCATGACTAGAGCTTGTAATCAAAACAATTTTAATGGGTTTCAGTTACAAAAAAAATAATGGTTTGAGTTGGAGATTTTATTTAATTCCTTATATTTTGATATTAAATAGTTTGTTTTGAACTTGTTAAAAAATATATTTTGGGGTGAAAGGTGGGCTTCGGGACGCTGCCCTCCCCCTTAATCCAAGCTTGTCTTAAATAAAAAATTTTTTATAACCTTAAGTTGCAGATTAGATACATACAAATAAAGATAAAACATATAATTATAGCATCTTAAATAACATACGATGCATAATTCTGTTTTTCAAAGAAAGTAGAAAATGAATCAAGGACTATAGAATATACAATTGAATTTATAATAATAGGACTATAGTTCAGTAGCTGAAAATAAACACTTTATTAATTTTAAACACAACACAGATTGATTGAAACAGGTACCATTATTTAGTAATAATTGTAATGATAACATCATCAATTACATCAATGACAGACAAACATAATCATAAAAATAAGTATTCACTATGTACCATAAAATCATAAAATATTTTCATACACATTTACATTAAGCTAGATTAGCATTTAGCTAAGTACAATAATAATCATTTATCAATCACAAGACATTTAATTTTTATATTAAATTATCAGTTACTTTACCAATCTATTTCATGTCACCAAAATATTAAATGTCTTTACTAA
The DNA here is from genome assembly GCA_008528875.1 of Aulacorthum solani. NCBI lineage: Eukaryota > Metazoa > Arthropoda > Insecta > Hemiptera > Aphididae > Aulacorthum > Aulacorthum solani. The sequence goes on along the minus strand of PVMI01001602.1, from coordinate 7,916 downwards.
ATTTTAATTAAAATAGGTAAATAAATTCGATAGTTTAAATTAAAATAATTAACGAATTTATTATCTATACATCATTACTTTATAAAACATAAATATCATAGTACATAGTGTGTAAAATATTTTATTACCTACCTAATTATTGTACACTAACATTTTGTAAACCATTTGTTTGTAGTTTTTTTTTTTGCATAATACATTTAAACAATAAAATATTTAGTGCTAGAAAATCACGTGTTCAGAAAACAGAATTATAATGTTACGAAAATAATGTTAATTACAATTGTCAAAACAAGAGCATTTTGTTGCTTATTAACCATTCCCAATTTTAAAATAAATAATTTAAATTAATGTTTAAGTTCTATTAAGCAAACGGTAACATATAATGTACGAATAACATTATACATGATATTTCTTTTTAAGATGTTTAATAGTTTACATATCAAAAAAAATATTGTTATCATTATTGATAAGAACTAGCAATAAACTGGAATGAATCAGATTTAATACAACATATATTATGTGTGATAGGTTTTTCATGCTTTTATGTGAACATAAAAAAATATTACAATTGTTCCTGGTAACTATAAGCAGATTTTTGAAATTCAAAGTTTGAATAATAATTGAACCTAAACAAATTCTTCTTAAAACACAAAATATGAATTTTATCCATACAACAAATGTTCAGTTTTAAAATAGTAATTAAGTAATGCCACAAAGAAATCTCTAATATGAACAATAAAATAAATCTACTGCAGCAAGCAATGTAATATATGTAATGTTATTTTTGATTTTATGATGTATAAAACATTTTTATTTAAAAAAATATTAATTTTTTGGAGCAATTAAATGGATTAAAGTGTTGAACAGTTATTTAACATGAATAGAAAAACGTTCTTCTTGAACTATATATGAATAGGAACAAATTAGTTTATTAAAGTAATTTTCTAAGCACTAGAAATATTATAGGTTAGATAGTGTCAAAATATTATTTATATCTGAAAAAAATTAGAATCAAATGGCGCATCATTACACAAACAAAAATATTTGTGTAGATAAATATCATAATAATAATCTCTATAATAATTATAATATCAATAATAATAATAATAATAATAATAATAATAATAATAATAATACAATTAACACATGTGTTTTTAAAAATAATTCATAAATGTAATGCCTAATATTGCATTACATATAAACTAAATTTTAAAAAAAAATTACATAATTTGAATGAATAACTGCAAATGCTAAAAAAATAATTAAAATAAAATGTTGAAAATAAAATATGAATCAACCATAAAGTAAGTTTACTAAAAGCAATCACTGTTCACATCTATAAGAGTAATATTCTCCAACTATTTTAAATGTCTATAAATATTAATATTACCACAATTGATTTAAATTATTTTCAGCAGTTTGCAGTCTTGAAATATCACACCGGCTTACACACCAATTAATTATAATTTTTTAACTGTGTAGTTAAATATACTATACACACAATTTATATGTATACTATTATAATATTGTACTTTGAAGCATTTTTTTATTAATACGGAAGGAATATACACATTTAAAAATGTATACGTAATATTTTAGTTGTACCTCTTCTGACAAAAACATCGCAATAATTGAATCAATTTGTATATGAAAACTATATAATATTACTTAAATTGATAAAAATCATAGCTACATAATTAAAATATATTTAATAAAAAAAAAAATAACAATACTCCACGTAAAATAAATTCAAAAGTAAACATTTAAATATAGATACTGGGGTTGCATTTATATGATCTTAATGTTGGTGATCATAATATAATAACATTCATCATTGTAAAAGTAAAACATTACTTAATTCACTCAGAACTAAAACAAAATTCTAAATTTCTCACTAGAAATGTTAAAATCAAAGTATTCTGTTTTGAATATTTGATAGTACTTAGGTCTTTTCAAACATACTACTCCACTTAATAGTGTTCATGCTTTTATTATTTAAATTTATAAGCCCACGGTGATCATACATTTCTGCTTGTTTTACAATGCTGATTAAAAAAAACATTAAAAAAAATATTAAAGTGCTCATGACTTTTGGTTATAAGAAATGTATGTGACAGAGTAGATGGAATTTAACTTTTACTCATAGCAACTTAAATAAAAAAAAAATGGTACTTAAATTTAACTATACCTAATAAGATCTTCAAAAAGTAATGTTGTTAAGATCTTCATAATTTTTAAACATTGCAAAAGATATTCAATAATAATTTTAAAACTAATAATGAGATTTTTGTAAAAACAGTTTTCTTTTAGTTTGTCACTATTTTAAACTGCAAACGTTTAAATCAGACATAAAAATGATATTATATTGATTAGAGTACTGGTGCTATGCAGAAGTGACCAAATAATATAAAAAATAAAAAAATATTAAACTACAAGCAAAAGGCAAAAATAGTTTAAAAAAATTGTTTTAAGCCTATAAAATAGCATAACCTAGTTATGCAATTTAAAAATACAAATAAAAAAATTGTAATAAAAACAATGACAAAAGTAAAACTCACAAATTGACAAAAAGAAGCTAATATTATCACACTACCTTTCTAAGGTCAAGGAAAAATAAATATTAACTATAAAAAGAAATCTATTCATTTTTATAATTATGTTAAAAAAAATTTACTTAAACTTAATTTTAGTTAAAAATTAATTTAACATATCCCGGATAGCCTTCAAGTAGTTTAGCGCAAAAAGGGCAAAATGCCTCGAACCCATTGGTTCCATAGGGTATTCCTACATTAGACCAAAATCTATAAAAAAAAAAATAATAATAATAATAATAATAATATAAATATTTTTTATATTTTTAAATTTAAAGTTTTCTGTCAAAGCTTTTTTGTTTACTACCATAAAAGTTAAGATTTAGACATTTATTTTAACTGTTATTTAGAATATGACATCACTAAAATATGCATTGTCATACCACATTATTACAGGATAGTGCAGCCTCCTGACCTCAATTACCTTTCTGTAGAATAAGGTTATTGTAGTATTATAGAGTTGAGAAAACTATTTGAAATTAAATGTGCACAAAAAAAAACTGATTATTTGTACTAAGAATAATTGATTAATTTGGAAAAAATATTTCTTTCAACGTAATGAATCAGGAATTATAATCAAAAATACAAATATAAAATAAAATAATGTTGTTTTCTTTTTTCAATTAAATATGAAATATTCTTATAAGTTGTTATGATATCAAGTGCATAAAAATATTAATTTATAAGACATTTAAATCTTACTTGACCGTTTTTTCTGTAGCCACGTGACCACATGGGTTAAAGGCATATAAATCTGGCTTTTCCTTATCCTGTACATAAAATGATGCCTCTATGCCCATACTCAACTTGGCTATGCCGCCCACCTATAAATTAAACATTTAATTAAATTTTAAAACTAAAACAAATATTTTTCAATTTTCAATTTACTTTTAAACACATTGGGCATGTTCTACTATTGGAGTCTTTATTTAATCCCCATGCATGACGACCCTGGACATGACCACATTGCAAGTATGCATATGGCTGTTGCTTTATATCTGCAAGTTCAGAAGATGCTACCGCAGCAGCATGGTCTTCCGAATGATGAGGGAATACTAATGTGTACAGACCAACAGGACAAGTAGGTCGTTCACGATTTGTCCTTTCAATCAGCTTTTTTAAGTATTCTCTACTCTAAAATATTAAAAATTGAATATGTCATATTTAAAAAAGCATACAACTTATTTTATATTATTTTACAGTATGAGAAAGGTTAGGTTAGTTCCTACTGTCTGTTAACAGTATAAATGTTACTCAAGACACTTAATATAAATAATAATATATTACAAATGGAGCTCGGATTTGTATGTATTTGCATATTTATTCAAGTTGACCATATGATATGCTAAGTATAAACTGTGTTTTAAGGCATAGAGATTTAAAATATGTAACATTTCAGTGCATATATTTATGCATATTTAAGTATTTTTGTTGCAGATTTGGTTGATTAATTTAAGGAGATCAATGACAACAAGCTCCGGTATGATGCAACATTATTCAAGCATGTTTACTATGGCACAGGGAAGGGCAATATTTTAAGTCCTATCTTTTTTACAAAATCGTTTAAAAAACACGAATCATATTAAAATAATTTGCATAAACTAACTATCATAAGGTTATTAAAAAGTTCAAACAATTTAGGTATGGATAATAAAACCATGTTTTCAGTTCTAAATTTACTAAAAATAAAGCTCATGCCTGACATATCAATATTGCATATTATGAAATTTTTATTTTATTTATTTGTTAATAATAGAATTGGCTTTCTTATACCAGTATTACATTAAAAATATAACATAATTCAACAAGGAAAATTCAGCGAGAAAAATTAATTGTTATTGGCTAAAGACATCATTCTTATTTTTGGGATATTTTTTGTGAAATTGATTTTATTTTTTTATTTTGGTATATTGGTAAGAAGTTCATATAACTAATAATTATACTAATTTAATAAATAATACTTAAGCATTTTACATTAAATTACTTGTATTTATAGAGATGTAACCTATTTTAGATACAGTATATTCTAGTGTCTAGAATCTTGTATCATTTTTCTTGTATAATATTGCAACTTTAAAGTAAATATTTAATTGAATAGCAATTTTTTATTTGAAATGAAAACGTATTGGACATAAAAAAAATGAACCATTATTTTATAGGTACAAGAAAAATAAATTATCAATTTATAATTACAGGAGATAAACTCAGCCCCTCAGCTGACCTCCAAAGCAAGGTTGCACCACATAAATCAATTAGTGTTCCATCAGTTAAAATATTATCGGAACCGTCAACCTAAAAAATAATTTTTTAATAGACAGTTTACATTTAACAACTGTGTGAAGTAAATATTACTTACCATGTCACCTTTAAGTTGAGCTGATCTTGAACCACGCAAGGAAAAAAGTTTGCCACACACTGAAACCTCCAACCAGATACCCGGTTCTGTATTTCCTTTATGAAACTTTCCACTTGGATGCATAACCAATACTCCGTTTGTAGTAAGTGCATCAATTTCTTCACCATCTTTCCATTTTGTTGCTTTTTCCTAAATTATGAATCAACCAACCACTCAAAATACAATATTTTGTTACTAAAAACAAATTGTTTATATCTTATTACCCCTAAAAATATATTTCTAGAAGAATCAAATCCTGCAGCATATAAACGAGCTATATTTGTATCATTTCGGTCGCAAATGATGCGACAAGCAAATCGAGAAATAGTGCTCGCTGCAGCTGTTTTTTTACTATCAACAATTGGTTGGTTATTAATAGCTGCTGCATTCTTCTCTGCATTTGTGTCCATCACAACAAAATCTATTGGTGAGTCAGATGATCGACCAACCTACAAACAATAGTGTAATACAAAACAGGGAGTATATTATTATCAATATATAAATTAATTACTGTCAAATGTAGATTTAATTCTATGAACTTTATTTTAAATTCATTATTTTGTATTTATAATAAATAATTATAACTTATCACTAGGTTATGAATATCAATGTAAATTGCATTTTTTTTTAAAAAAAAGCTCTAAACAATACTTTCCAAGTACAAACATTTTTTTCATACATCATAGTATTATAAAAATGAAAATTTTATTTTGCATCTCCAGCCATATTAGACTTATAAGTGAATTTCTATCATTTTTGTACCAAAAACAAAATATTTGTTTGTGATCAAAAACAATTTTGAAAATGATTGACTTGAAACTACGAACAATGTATTTATTAAAATAAAAGATAAAATCTTTTATAAGAGTTGTCTAAAATTGTAGTTAATACCTGATGTGTGCATAATATAAGAAAATATATACCCATATTTATAAAAAATATATTGACAGATAACTGAAGTTATACATTGCCGTGGGTTGCAATAATCATGTACAATCCAAATAAAAATATACAGATTGTACTTAAATTTTAAACAGTTTATAGTCTTAAATATTCAGATGAACAAATTATAGTGATTCAAATGAACGCAAAATAAAATGTATGAGTACAATTTATATAAATGCTGTTTTATAAGTTCTTAAAAGATAATGTATTAAACATTTTTTTTTTTTTCAATAAATAATCATTTGGCATTTTAGGTTTCTATTCGTTTTATTTTTAGTATTTAGTTCATTCATTTTTTTAGCATTATTTACCTTTTTGAAATAAAAAATACATTATTTAAAGAGCATATTTAGGTATTTTTATGGAGTTAAAATCTCTGCCCTTCTTATAACAATTTGAAAATTTGAAAAATAATATAACCAATCTAAAATTATATTTTTTATAAATCAAGTAGGTCTAACAGTCAATATATAATTTGTTTTAATAGTATTTATTTATAATTAATAGAAATAGGTTGATAATTTATTACCTGAAACATGTCAGTTGCCTCGTCATTTACATACTCAACTATAACTGCCTCTGTCCGGGACAGTGTATATGATATACTATGTTGGTTTTTATCCAGCACCGCCTAAAAAAAATATAAAATATGTACATGATACACTAAAATGCATAGGCGCAACTAAGGTTAAAAGTCTGAAAGGGGGCTACAGCCCTCCTAACAAAACTATTAACTTAAAATAACCCATAGGAGGCTATATCTAAGATCAGTAAGTGAAACTTTTTTTTTAGTGGGGGGCTAAATTGTAGTCAGTAATCATAGCAGCCATTGATTAAATGTAAACTTAAATAAAAGTACACAATAGAGTTATTATTAAGCTTAAGATCTAGAAGTATTAGTATGTTTTGCAAGGTTCTTGAATACATTTGGTTGATAATGTCCACAAATAACATTTTAGATTCTAAAATGATGATATAATAATTATAGAATGAAAAGAGTTTTTCTCTTTTTTGTAAACGCTTTTTGTAGAAGAAACAACGCTTCTATCATTAAAGATGGTTTCCGTAACATATTATATTTAGTTGGTACAATTGGGAGGTAAAAATTAAAAATTCCCATTACTTTTAAAAATATTTGAAAAAAAAACAAAAAAAAAATAGAGAACAACATAAATATTTACTAAAAATAATTTTGTTCAATCAAATTTTTTTTGTCATTCAAAAATAAATAACGATAGAAATTTGAGATATTCATCAATTAAGAGAATAAAAAATATCAAAAATATGGGAATAGTTTTTTTTATAAGCATTTAAAGTTCAAACGCTCACAAAATTAATCATAATTTTTCAACATTTTCACAGAAAAATTTAATATTTTTAGATTGGAAATATTAATAAGAGGTTCTTCATAATTTTCCTTACATAAACTATAAAACTAAGTGGTTATAATTGCAAAATTAAATTTTATGAGTGCCTGAGGAACTGCAGACAGCTTTAGATATTTATAAGTAAAATAACCTTTTCTCTTTAAAACATTTTAAAATGAACAACAATTTACAATTTTAAAATGATCATACTTGCTTTGAAATTAAAATAAGTGATTTTGTCTTTAACAAAAAAAATTAAAACAAATGGAAATTGTACTGTTTTCTAAGCAAAACCTAACTTAGACTAACAAAATGATTTAATTTACATAAAAAGCAATTTCTGTTTTTTTATTTTATCTATTTTAAAATTAGAATATACACCATGTGAAATAAATAAAACAGATTTTATTTATGTAGTGTTGTTTTTTTTACTATTATAAAGTATTGATAATTTTACTTGCATTTAATTTATTATTATTACTTTTTGTGGTCAGATTTTTTAAATAAAATTTAAAAAATAAAGCATATTGAAACAATTATTTTAGTTTTAAAGCAGTCATTTAAATATAAATAAAATATTAAAATATAGGTATTAGCAGTGGTTAAAGTGGAAAATAA
>PVMI01001600.1:0-11896 GCA_008528875.1 Aulacorthum solani | reverse complement strand
TAAAATTAAAACATTTTGTCCACAATTTTTCATCGACGGTGATACAAATCTGTGGATTCTAAAACCGTCGAATCGTTGTTCTGGTATAGGAATAACATTGGAGAGAAGTTTCAAAAATATTTTGAAAGCTATTAAAAGCCCCAACAAATTTAATAAAACGTACATAATACAAAAATATATAGGTAATGAATTTGAAAGAAAGAAAAAAAACATAAGCCTCTTAAAGCATTTTAAAAAATATTCTGAGTTGAACTTACATTTATACTCAAAAATGGGAACAATTGTAAGTAGTATACTAGTATTAAATAGGTCTTTACAGTTTATTATTATTTATCTATAATTTATCGAGAGGTACTTGGATATTCGATAATGGATCGGTTTAAAACAATTGGAGTTTAATTATAAATGTGCATTGTTTGTGTTTTCTTACTACCATTTTAAACTGGTATATGTTTAAAATTCGTAAAAAAGCACACAATTGTAATACTAATTGAATGTGCACAGCTCAGAATTTTTTTTAATTTAGAAATCCATACTATCTATACACATACATTTAGTATAGTAATTATATAATATGATTGCTTAATTAAGATTTAAGGGACATGTATAGACGGGTGGACAAAACCCGACTATTGATGGCTCTCCAGAAGTTTGCTTTTATAATTATTATTAGTTATTAATCTGCTAACTATAACTATTAAATTGGTTTTAGAAAGACCATTGCAGATATTTAGTGTCAAAGTGGATTTGAGGCAATACTTTTTAGTTACAAATAGTTGTCCCATAAAAATATGGATGTACAAGTAAAATATATTTATATACGATTAATATTTATCTATTAATTATGATCTTTCAGAATACTTAAATGGTTTTTAGTTAATTATATTTACTTCATAGGCGAAGTATAATTTGTATATAAAAGTATATTCTGTACGTCAAGTACAGAATTAAATTAAAACTGAAAAAGTAAAAAGGATAAAAAAAATTTTTTTTTTAAATTTAAGCATTGGAGGTCTTTTCCATCACATTTTCCTAACATTATTTAGGTATCAAATTACTAAAATTAACAACATGAGAACACCGTTTTTATAATAATAATAGCCCCAACATAAGTAATTTTATCATAATATTGTCAAATTTATTCTAGCTGATTAATATGTAAATTATGTGTATATTATTTTCAACGTTAGGGTATACATTTACATCTGTGTAGTGAGAGGTTTATTCTCAAAGTACCACCCTATTAGCCTTTATTGTCGGCTAAGTGCCTTCAAGAAACTAATATACGGTATATTGGTTTATATAAAATACATAATACTATAATAGGTTGGCCGTTTCAATCTATTTATTATAATACAATTTAAACAATTTACCAGTTAGGTAGCTAATTAAATAATTTAAAATGGCATATTAAATAACATAGTTAATAATATTATAATGAATAATAAATAATACTATAAGCAATGTAAATTTGTATAGTTGATTCTTAGTTTTGGTATCTAGTTGGTAGTTATAAAGCAATCGTAGACCGTAATTATAATTATGCAATAGTTCGTAACATTACAATTAATTTATATAGTTGAAAATGTTGTCTAGGGAAGGATATATACGATTTTGTTCCAAGAAATTTACAGTTCAAGACTTGCGTGAAGAAGTTCATCTTAGCAATGTGAGAGTTCAATCCACCAATAGAAAATATAGGGTGTCAGGTGTACCGGAAGAATGTATGTGGGACTTTACACAGTTTAAACAATACCTGAAATCAATTAAGAAAGGCGACAAGTGGCATACATCAATATATCCTACAATCTGTGAAACAATATCCACTATCCTCATAAAATCTTTTAAGCAGGACATCAAGAAGACGTTTGCTTTTCAGTTGTTTGGAGCAGATTTTGTACTAACCGAACATTTTGAACCATGGTTAATAGAAATTAATAGTAATCCTGGCTTGAATCCAACTACGAGTATCATTGCTAGAATTGCCACGACATTGTTAAAAGATATTATCAAAGGTTTGTTAATTATTGTAAATAATATTATTATCGTAACCAGCTATTTTACCTAAAGAATAGGTAATAAATATTATTATTCATACTTCATAGAATACCTTAAATGTATGTATTTATAATTACTATAAATAAAATATTATATTACACATGATGTTTAGAACAAACGATAAAACATAGGGGGTTAAATACTACAAAAATAATTGTATCGTATTAATTTTTACAATACTATTGCTTAATATAAAATACTTTTTTGCCAATATGGATATATAATTTGTAAATTATATATTTATATAGTTCAAAAGCTAAATAAACATTAAAAAAATAAAACACTTAATTATTTAACTCTTTTATAATGCTCATTTTAAGATTTCTGTTTTAATTGTATTTTTAGTTACAGTAGATTTCCCACTTAATTCAAACGCAGAAACTGGACTTTTCGAGAACATTTACTCTGACATACTTGTAAAACATTGTAACACGGAGAAAAACATCACAAAAGAATATTATTACTACCAGTCGCCTAAGAATACAAAACAATTAAATAAACAAAGCCACAAAGGTATTGAACAGAATAAAAAGAAAATTGTGAGATGAATAATATGTAGGTATGCTTTTAGTTTTTCTTTTTTGGTTTTTACAAAATCAAATGCATAAAACTAGGATAGTAAATAAAATTCAACACAATAACCTTATATTTATGTACCTCGTGGTTTATGTATTAATATATTAGACTATATAATATATATATACATACAGCACTATATATTTCAGGTAAGACTTAAGAGCGTTTATTCAATTACTTTTTATTATTTCACTGGGACTTAAAAATGTTAATTTACTAAGGTGAGTTAAAATACAAGACTATAATTAATCGTAAAAAATTATTGCTAGTATCCGAGAGATTTATCCGAGGGACTTTTTAGTAATGACCTTTGAATAATATACTAAATTTAAATAAATTGATAATCTTTCTCCCAAAATATTACTTAAGATGCATAATATTGCATATCTAATATTTATATTACAATACGGTGGCTATACAAGATTTCTTTGATATTATTGAAAAAATAACTTTTGATAAAATAATAGGACTGTAATGTATCTACCTATTTACTCTAACTAGAAACACTCAATTACGGTCAATTATGAGTAAAATATATTTCATCAAGTTTCACGATATTTAAAATTTAAATACGCTAAAACTATTTATTTTATGTATGTATTTACTTATGATTATGATAATTAAAAAGGAAAAAAGACTTGATCTAAATCGGCATGGGCAACATTAATATTATTATTATTATTAGCAGGTATGCAATTTATTTCAACAATTTATTCGAAATATATTACCAGGGTACATTTAGATATACATTAACAATGATATACCCACGTACAATAATATTAAATAAATTAATGATAATAAAATATAATTCGAACTACATATAACAATATAGTACCTATACCTAATATAAGTATAATGTATAAACAGATTAATGTGTTTATAGATAAAAATTAAGAGTTTGGCATAAAGTATATTTAAAACTGTTGATAGGAGGTAAATTGGCGGGCTAATATTTTTTAACAATAGTATTTAAAGCTAAATTGAATCGGAATATAAAAAATACACAAGAAATAGATGGAGACGAATTTGTTAGTGTAGTCTTTGGTTGCTTACTAGCTATTTTTCCTTGAATTGAGCATTTATAAAATCGTATGTTTAACTGTAAAATCAACTCATTTTATGACTATTGATTGATTTCCGGTAATAATGTCTTTGTAATTTAATACCGTAAGCAACAACCCCTGCGATAACTTAGATCTATCACATCAGTCATATTTGCTACTGTAATACACCTAATTAAATAAATAAAGGTCATAATTAACTATACGTTGGGTGAAAAAATTGTATTTTAGATATTTGTAAAAACAGATGGTTTCAACTTTGATTCGTATTATATTTTATAAACTCTGAATAAACACAAAAAAAATAATTGAATACATTTCGGCTAGTGATAGTGTACATTATTATTTTGTATACTTTAAAATTTAAGTACTTGTGGGATTTAATTTGTTTTTATACAGAACAATATTTTAATTACATAATGTTCAATGGTTATCTGTTGGAACATTAAGCATTATAATTATTGGAAGCGACGAAAACGGTTTTGTCTTATACATTTTTCAGACAACGGATTGTTTTAATTTCTTCCGTAATGGCTATTAAATTATAAAAAGCAGCCACTGGAAAACAAACCCCACGGTCTTCAAGAATTATTCTTGTTTCATAATCTTCTTCCTTATTCTATTTTACATTGGCTTGCTGTATAAAGTCATAAAACAAAGTAGGTAATTAATTTAAAAGCATAGTTATGTTTTTATTTACTAGTTATTACCTCCATACTTCTGATACGATATTATTTGTATTAATAACGAAATCAATCGTTATATTTGTTTCAAATCGCCTCTATTAGTTTTCATTATTTTTGCTCCAAACATAAAATACATAATTATATATTTTAATATGAACTGTACTTGAGTACTTTTTTTGTCGGTGATTGGAAAGGGGCTCATCGTTGGTATTTCACTGTACACTAATGTATTGAGATTTGAATTATACACTAACAGTTTTAATATCGGAACATTTGTATTGTGTAATATAAATATACCATAATATAGCCAGTATAAAAACACGAAAGAGTACTATAATTAAAAATTGAATTTGTTTTCGGCATTATATTATGATGGTGAGGCCAATCATGACAACGTCAATATTAACTTCATGAGTCAAACTGAAAAAGTTTGAATTCTAGCTAGTAAGATATAATTTGAAACCTTTCTAATTATCTGAAACTATAAACTAGGTATCTAAACAGTTTATATTTTAGGTTTTAGTTTTTATTTTTTACTTATTTTTAAAAACTATTTATTCATTGTATTGTCAGGTGATTTGAAAAAAATGTATATGTATTTAAGCATTATATAAATATCAGCTTATACCCCCGTCAAATATTCTGGTGGCATCACCTGTGAGTTTCGATGTTGTTGATCACGAACGATGCTTTTTATTATAAAATGAAGAAGTATTATACACAGAGTGATTCACCAAGTAGCTTACTAATCAACCTAACCCGCATTTTCAATTTAGTAATGAAAGTTATTCAAATTCTAATTTTTGGAATTTTCAAATATACTTAAGGACCATATTTTAAAATTCCTGAGATTTATTGTACTACTTGTGGCGATACAAATGTCTGTTTTTAAAATGATACACTTATGCACAAATATCTTGATGTAGTGCTTATACTGGAATATTATTTCACAGTTATGATTTGAATTTTTTTATTTGCTAAAATATTTATCAGTAAAATAATAAACACAATTTCATACATTTTGGATTATCAACTATTCGTGTATTATAACAAGAACGTATGGTCATACTGTGTAGGTTAATTTCATTTTAAAGAAACTAATAAGTTAGGTCCCAACATTTAATTGAACTTTAAAAGCGTTTGTAGTACTTACCACATATCCCAAGGGGACGGGAATAGTAAGTCTTAAAAATTAGCTATCAGAGTACCAAACACCACGCAACCTACGTCTTCAGAGTTTTATTTGTGATGTTGGATATTTGTAATCTTATATTATTAAATTAAGAAGTCTTAGAAAAAAAACATATCCCTTTACAAAAAATAAAGGTTTAGACGATTTCTATTATTTATTAAATACGACGGACGCCTTCAAACAGAACTACAAATTTTAACGGAGTATCATGAACATCCAAAATACTATATAATATAGCTGTTATGCAGTCGAATATAGCGATGTGATCACTCCGATGACGGTTACGTCAAAATAATGTGACAGAATATAGTAATTTTATTTAAAACATGAACAGTTTCAAGTTCCATAAAAAGATTTATTATTTCCCTTCTATTTTTTATGTCTTATACCAGCAGCTTGATATTACCCAAGTTTTTAGATTTTAAGATTTCGAAAAAATGTTGAACGCAAAAACTTTTTGTTACAACTCACGAACAACATTACGAAATAAATACATGTTCACCAATAAATCATGGACAATCAGGTGCACATGTATAATATGTTTATATGATTGCGTTTAACATGAAAGCTGTAAACAAAAATCATTAATAGGAAAACTTATACATGACTACTACTTATTCGTAGGAGAACTAAACAACGTTTATACTTATCAACACTTATGAGTTAGGTACCTGTTTGTTTTGTAGTCAACGTGCAATCACTTATGTACAGTCCTTGGAATCGAATTATAAGTCGAAATTCAATCAAAGTGCACCGCAATAATATATATTTTCAACTAGATAATCAGTCATGCGTCTACAACTATTTGGATACACATTGGCCATTTGTATCACACTTTTGAACAGGATATAAACCAAGTAGACTAATCATTATTTTTATCTTATATTGTCCTGAGTATAAAATGTAAAATACAACAGTTTATTAAGTCCGTAGAAAACAGTATATATATTATATAATGCATTGGATTTTATAGGTACCTACATGTCGTGAACTATAATAGGAAAATATATAATTTCATTGTAAGTACCTTTGAAAGATACTATTAATACATTATATACTTATTTAATATCAGACTAATTAATTGAATTAACATGTAAATAATATATCAATATTTCATAAATATAATAGTGCAGGTTTAATCTAAAAATGATGCAACGTATTCTCTCAATAACTACCTGCAGCTTATACCTCCAGTAAAGGTTTTGATTATCTGCATAAAAGCATCATCGTGTTAAATATACATCCAATTTTTTTTTATTAAATATAATACTTAAAAAAACATTGATGGAGCGAGTTCACTGTCATTTTAAAAACACATATATCGGATATTCCTAACATACATAATTTGCATTTATTTTTTTGAGTTTGGAAGTATTAATGCTGTGAATCTAAAAAGCTGATTCGAGCCTATTAAATTATCATATGATAAGCACTTAACCAAGATTGTTTTATTCTATAAGATTTATTTTCAATCACCGCGTGTTCATAAGTTTAATAATGTAGGCGTATATAAATTTTTATCCATAAAAAAAAACTCACTACACTTACTCAGTTATTTTAAAACCTAATAATTAGTTACATAACATGAAGGTTTTGAACAATTCAAATTTGAAGAGTTTTAATTTCGTATACTATTTCAAACAAACTGAAAATTATTTAACTTGTAGAATAATTCGAGAACAGTCTTTACTTAGGACGAACTGCGTTGCAATTTTGAGCTTAAATTACCGTAAAATCTATTTATTAATAATTGTGATGATTATTATATTTATGTAATATAATGTGATATTAACCTACAGTGTCTAACAAAGCAATGAATATGTTTTATACTATTAATATGTTTCAATATTAATCAGTTATTTGATTATTTGTTATTTTCTTTAATATTATATAAAGCAATTATATGTTATCCAAATGTACTTTATATGCATTTTGTGGCTTAAAGATTAAATATTATAAATAGTAAGTTATACAATATAGTATATACCTACATACATTCAAAATACATTATTGAGCCAAATATAAACTAATATAATATCTATACTATTTATATATATATATATATTTAAACTAATATTACTGGGGCTTAACTTACAGATCAGAAATATAAGTGACGTATATATATCTAGATATTAATTAATAATTACATTTGCAAACGATTTATTATGCTTAAACAATAAAATAATTAAAATATTACGTAATTTTAAAACTTGCATAGAAATGAATCCAATGAATTCATTATTAAATAGGTTATGTTATGATATTTTTAAACAATAACATATTTATGAATTTATTATTCAAATCGATAATTCCGAAATAATAGTTTCATTTTTAAAAATTGTATTTTCATAAATACATTAATACATTAATACAATAATGCAACTTTGAATTCATTGAACAAAAAACAATCCAATTTAATATGGCCTAAGCTATAAAGTATATCGGTATCAGGTATCAGTTATATACGAGTTACTATATCACTGTTGACTCATGAAAATAAAAATTTATAAATAATTGATATTGGGTTGGACATCCACAAATTTAAAAAAAAATATGCTTCAAAATCGACAAAACTGTTAGCTTCAGTCAGTCATCGAAAAGTTCATCTATCCAATCAAAATCGAGCTCAAAAAATTATCAAGAGACGTGCATATTATTTTTATTATCATTAATTATTCGATGGATGATAAATAATTTGAATGCTCGCACCTAAATTTTTCTAAACCATACATTTTATATTTAATTTGTACTTTTTTTATTATCACATAAATAAACAGCCGAATAATTTGTGAACAGTTTGTGAATATTACTTTATTTCATAATATCAACTGAAACGTATAAAATGGGAAATTGGGACAAAGAAAAAAAGGTCAAGGGTCACGTGTACATATCTTTCAATTGGCTATGGAGTGATTTTAACCCAACATCGGTATCCTTTGAAATCGAAATATTATTTCAAATATATGTTTGATATGGAAAATAAGCTATAGATGGTTTTAATGTTTTTTTTCTTATGATGCTACATAATTATACTTAATTTGTAACTACATACATAATATTTATAGCAAGCAATATCATATGGATCAACAACGGTTTTATATCGTTCTTTTACTGTAAACGATAGTTCATAACTTATGATTTTATAATCGGGAAATTATATGAATAATGAATACATCACGCATGGTGGGTTGTGAAAACAATATTATTTATGTAAATAATTATCAATACAAATATCATAAAATATAAATAACAGTATTAAAAATTTAAAATTATTTTCCATAAACAGGATCATATTTTATGACAATTATTTTTACCTTTTTTTCAGTTTCGTGGTATCATGTCAATAAATTAAAATATAATTAGTATGATTTATTACCTAAATCGAATTTTCAGTGGATTACATAAGCTAAATTAGTTTCAATTATTATTTTTAAATAACAAAATATAGTAAAAACATATAGTAAAAAACAGTCTTTAAATAAAAATAGTTATGTATTTTAAATGCAAAATAAATATTTTCAGAATAAACCAATAGTTTTTGAATAAAGATAATTTTAAATTGTAAAATCAAAGCAGGAATCAATAATATTGGATTTTATAATAGATCATTTATACGAAAGCAGATAAAACGCAACAATAGAAATATTATTAATTCTTGCTTAGAGTTCAAACTCCAAAATGATTGACTTTGGCTTTTCAGAAAAATTACACAAGACTATACGAGTAAAAACATTATGGTGTATATGTATATATTATATAAGTACAGCAAAAAAGATTTAAAGTATTTTATTTTATCCATAAATCACTGTATTGCAATTTCGATCATACCTAGCTTATTTTTTAGTAGCAAACAGTGTACACCAATAATATGAATACATCGGGAAATTGGATAAGCGTTTCATATATAATATAGCAGATGTACCTCTATACCTGTAAGTACTTAAATGTTTAAGTTTTTTGACTTTGTGGCATTTTTTTTTTAAACTAACACTATTTATTGAACATATGGGAAGTTACATATTATTTATGTTTGTGTGTGTGTGTTGCTTTGGTGCTCGAGCTCATCGTCTATATTTTTATCGTATTATTTTTCAACAGACGATGGCATATTTTTTATTTATTTTTTGTTTTTATCCGTACGCATATGTTATGCAAAGGGGGTGGTTTGATTGGAAGAGCAGACATGATACAGATTATACGGTGATCCTCCATCACGCACACACATGCACACACACACACACACACACACACACACACACACACACCTATACAGTAAACATACATCACACAAACCATATACATAATAATATACAACGGCAGTGTGTGTGTACGTGTGCATAACATATAAAGCGCTCAACTCTCATCAGAGAATAAAGCCGCGTAGTGGATACTGTGTACGAAATTGTACAGCTATATCGGGGTGAGGAAAAAATTAAAATCGAGTCGTGTTTTTGACTATCGGGATTACATTATGGGTATGACCAAAAAAAAAAAAAAAATACACATGCAATTTGCGTAAAATTGTATTGTATTAAAAATAAAAATGACAAATCGTTTTATAATAATAATCAAAATGCTTATAGAGTTTTGTACGCGCACACTGTATGACTGTACTATAGCGATTATGTGGAGAGAGTAATAAATAATTCAATAATCGGTTCGCAACAAACCAACACTCCACCGACCACCGACCATATAATATTATAATGTGCATAATATAGGTACCTGTTTACGAATCACACTTTCGGATAAAAATGTTGAAAATATAATTTCCAATAATGCGTGGTTGGTAAACAAATACGGTGGTATATTACTATATGATTAGTTAATCAAAATATAAAAACTGTATACAAATGTTCGGTGCAATAAAATACCAGCATAATATAATATAATATAATAAACAATAATTTATAATTTACTATACACTAATTTAATAACAATTGCTACATTTCAATAACTGGAAAATTGTGTTATATATGTGTATATTCGTATGGGTAAGTATAGAATTGAATATTTTACAAATGATTATTCTAAATATTGGGTAACACCGTAGTCTTGTAATAAATTATATAAAACGGTTTGTTTAAAATAATATTTAATTCGATGCGAATCAAACGCGCAGAATATTTCTTTCAGCAGTAAACTCATATATTTTATTATTCCGAAAAGTACCTATTAAGTAATTTTATTCGAAATATTCTTCGTATCATAAACGGTATTATAATTATTCGGCTCGCCCAAAGTATAATGTCTCAAATTAATTTGATGCCTGCAGCAGTGACCCTTCAGATAAATATATTATCTATAATAACGATATCCACGGGCGTCATAGTATTAAAGTAAGTTGTAAATAGGGTTCGGATTTTTAGTTTGGTTAAAAAAAAATTGTTGATTTAATATGATGCTTATATTCTGTAAATGAGAAAAATATGTTTTTTTATTCAAAAAAGTTAAATGAATATCAAAATACTTATCTAATATTATGTATGATTTATTTTCAACAAGTAAATACACTTGTGTTTTTAAAAAAGCTACGAATTATTATAAGATGAAAATGTAATAATAGTTTTGAAAATTGAACACAAATTTATTGCAACGTATAACAAAGAATATTATTTTGTGTAATTGGTAGATGATAGAAATACAAAATTAAAATTATAATTATAATTGAATATTAAAATATATGAGAAATTTTCCCCTCGCAATTTATAAAAGATGATGCTAAAGAAACAATGAATACATATTACTAATAATCTTGAGTTATATTAAATAGGTGTACTAAAAAAAACATATTTCTATAAGATATGTGTTGAACGAATTGTCTACATTTTTTACTCTGTAATAAGCTCAGCAATAACGTGTAGAAACCTGAAAATCCAGAGTTATAAATTATATTACATTATAATATGCTTTGTAAATGTATACTATTTTTAGTGATTGACAATGTCCAGAATCCATATACATTGTACATCTATATATATATTTAAATATCATGCATGTATATAATAACCTTATGCACATCGCGTTGTACATTTATACAATAATCGCTGCATTATTTGTACCTATACAATGTTTTTTTGTTTGCTCACTAACGAACGTACAGAGAGTCGTCCTGCTCACAAACTTTTCTTCTAGTATTATAATATGCAGCCCCTATATACGTGTGTGTGCTCTGTATTCTACGACACGATGCGCACGTGGTACGGATGTGCATGTTGTAGGTAGGTATATTATGCATCACACATTTTAAACATGATAAAAAAATGTATACATAATACATTCTGTAATATTTGAGTACTGCGCTGCAGAATTAAAAAAAAAAA
>PVMI01001535.1:0-26978 GCA_008528875.1 Aulacorthum solani | reverse complement strand
TATATATATATATTATTCAGTGGCTCTTCGTTGATAAACCACCGCGGCGGCACAAATACAATGGTCCCCTATAATATAATATGAAAGAGTGCAGTGTATATATACGAATATTGTATTATATATATGTATAAGTGTAGACAAACAGTTTCNNCCCCCTCCCCCCCCCCCCCCACTCGCCAAAGCACAGCTTTTGTCGGCAACTTGGACTCTCTCTCCCTCCCCCTACCGCCTATCGTCGTTGTCGTCGTTGTCGACTCTTCTCCGAGTTGTCGCCGTGCAGGGTGGATTTCCAATCCCATAGCGATTATCGTACAACGCGCGCGTCAGGCCGTGTATATATATAGGCGTGCGCGTCGCCAAAACTGCCAATTAAAGTCTGGAAGCGAAGCGAGCCGTGTGTTATCGACACCGGAGCAGCGCAACGCGCAACGCCCCCAGGGGGATCCGGTGCGCCATATCGGACGTTCACGCGCCCCCTCCGCCGCCTCCGCCGACGACGCATCACCCGCGACCTGCAGCACGCCAAGCCACCCGGACCGCCCGCCCACCATAACTCCATTCCGGTATATCTCGTGATATTATATAGCTATACGTCATATATACAATATATGTTTAATCAACGCGATGGGCGAGTGGTCGGCGTGCGTATTATTATATTATGTACGTATATATAAATGTATAGGTTAGGCTTATATATATATGAGCGGGGTGGGCGCGGCAGCCGTAAACCTTCCCTCGTCTCACCGGAGGTTAAGCCTTTATTACATATATATATATATATATATTATCCTTCTGAACCTTTTGTCAGTATACTTACGCGCGTTAAATACAAAATCGAGCGTCCTGCCGCGCTCCCCACGCTGTGCGTACGGAGTGGTTATATATATATACCTAAACGTTATCTGAAACACCTTTTTATTTTTACGCAATCGGGCCGACCGACTATATATACACTTAAATACTTTTACCACTCTCCGTTTGCGAGAGTTTCTAGTTAAGCTCTACCAGAGTTTGGCACAATATTGTGTATATATGTACAACGTTAAACGTTCATTGCGATACACTATAGGCTTATACCACTATAAATCGCCAAATGGAATAAATTGTGATAGGTATATAATACAGTGTAGTGCTGTATAGTTGGCTTAAACTTTAGACTATAGTAAGTTGTACCTATGATATATTACGTATATATAATATACATATATATCTGATTCACTGATTGCCTTATTATATATATATATATATATATACCTAGTTATATAATCATGTATCCATAATATATTATTATGCACTTATAGGTACGATGCACGCTCATGATGTACTTTTCATAACTTATTAGTATACATATCACATATGGACTACAAGTCTATGCCTTACTACGGGATGCCAAGTGTTAACGTTGACACTAGAATTAGATGGAGGTGTTAGAAAGATATGGTCTATGTTCGTGTAATAGAATGGGACTTAAAACTATCTAAAGTCAAAGTGTACCTACTATTGTACTCAATACCTTGTCTTTTTCTACCAAAATATGGAGTACCGGCTGCTTAAGCCTTCCCCGCCGATGTCAGTAGTAAGAACGTTGATGAAAAGAACGGACAGGCATCTGATCCCTTTTGATATAATAAAATTAATAATTATGTAGGGAAGTTTCAAGTTTGTGAATTATTATAAGTATTATTATTTTATGTTTCTGACCGGTGCAATATATTTAGTGTATTATTATATGCATAATATTTGCACATTATTAATGATATTGACCGGTAACCCTCCAGAAGAGCTTTTGGGGTCATATTATTATTAAGCTATCTGCATTGTATATGTCTCGTCCCCTAGGTTACCCTAAATGGCCTAACTTATAAGTTATAACTGTCCCTAGTTTTATTCTGTAAGTCCGAGTTGTAAGCCTGTTTGACATTCTCGGCAATATCATCATACTTGTATATAATTAGTTTTATACTTTAGTAGTTTTAAGTACCCACGAAAATTGAACCACTATATACCCACTATTGAAAATAACTTACTAAATCGTTGTTCTTAGGTTATTTAATATATAATTGAGTCCAAATTTGATCTTTAAAAACCTAATAAAAAAATAAAAATAAAAAAAATTTAATATATTCCAACCACTATTATAAATTATTTGCATTAATATATCAGGAGCCTTGTATTATATAATTTATATTTTAAAGCTTTTTGAGCATATTTTATTCACGATTATATAAGTAAAAAAACTAAAAAAAATAGAAAATGTCCATAAACAGCTCATAACAAATCAAAATGTTTTGAAAATATTATCAAGTATAGAAAAAATAGAAAATAAACATATGATGGAAATTTCAAGTGAACTATAAATTATTCGATTTTGAATTAAAACAAACTAAGAAAATAGATTTAATTAGAAGAGATATTAAAGTAAAAAATCGAAGGATTTCTCCATGAAAAATCGAGTGAATATCCAATTTTGTCAAAATTTCAACCTCTGACACTCGTAAACATTTAATTTGACTTTCCAGTAGATATTTTTATTTTGATAAAGGTAGAATTTATGAAGAATCTTGGATTCAATTTTAAAATTTTAGGCATCAAAAGATAAACATTTTTATGAATTCCTGCCTCAAAATAATTTGCAAATTTTCCTGATTTTTATAAATCTTGTCATGGCCAATGGAGGGGGGTGGCCCCTGTGCCCCTTGTCTACGCCACTGTGTACCTCCATAGGCATAACAAATAAAATAAAATAAAACACATCATTGTAAAATTAATAAATTTATTGCTCTGCTCAGAACCTCAGAAGGTTAGGTCCGTCTTAGAATGTCTTGACATTTCAATCTTCAAATATAACCTAAAATGGCTAAAATGGCTAAAATAACTTTGATAGGTATAAGGTAATATATAATAACTACATATAATAGTAATATTATAGACTCTATATAGCAGGGGTCATCAACTTATTTCTATGAGGGTCCGTTTTGAAACTTACCAAACTTTGCGTGGTCCAAACAGTTTCAATGAATTTTGCACACGTTAATAAATACGTATATATATTTTACAAATTTGTGATTGTACTTATTTATTTATTCAATTTGTATTTTACACACGTTAATAAATAGGTATGTACATTTTTTAAATTTTCATTTATATTTATTTATTTATTCAAATTGAATTTGCAAAAAAAAAGATTATACTTGAAATAATCCATTTTTAATGTGAAAAATTACATTTTTTAGTATTCAACAGCTTCCTAATATTTGGTGTGAAGTTGATGCAACTGATTTGTATTAATTCGTCAAGATGTTCATCTGTTAACCGAGATCTGAAATTGTTTTTAATGAAGTTCATCTTAGAAAAAGCGGAGTCACAATCATATGTCTACGTAGACACTAGACAGAAGCTCGACGTTACGATCTTATCTTATTATTTATCATCGGATTTTACCACATAATATTATATGGTTTCCCTTATTTAGACAGATTATTTTCAATTACTTCAATATTTTTTTATTTTGTGGTATACATTTTAAATGACACATTTATAGTTTCTATATTATACAAATTTAAAAACTATTCCGTGGATAAGCCAGTTAGTGACCCCTGCTATATAGTATAGATCGAGTATGGACCACTGGTCTCCAAACTACGGCCCGTGGGTGAAAATATTCACAGAAAAAAAGTTATCACCGGCTCCCCAAAGGGCAATAAATAATCTGAAAATATGACGTGTAATATACTAATATCCAAAATCTTTATCGCGAGCACGTGTCAATTGTCACCTGAATCATAATGTTATAACTAAGTATACCTATACTTAAGTATATTATAAGAATTATCTTTAAAAATATTTAATATACATATATTTTTATAAGATTAAAAATTATATGTGTGTATACGCTTTTGGCCCACTAAAAAGGTTTGGAGATTTCTGACATAGACTATTGTTTTTACTCTTAGTAATTTATAAAAAATAATATAGAGTTTAATGTTTTTGTAGAATATATAGAAGATAGGTACACCTAATATCTATACAGATTAATAACTTATTAATTTAGGAACACTAATATTTATTTTAATATATTCTATGGTATATAATATTATTGTTATAGAGTTGATCTAAAATAACATAATTATATCCCTATATAATACCTATACATAGATACATTATGTTCATATACTGTACATTGTTCGATATGTACCTACGCCTGCGAACTAGCTGTGTAGAAAAAAAATGTTTATTCAACTTTAAACTAATTGAATATCTAATGTACAAACGCATATAATATCACGATAATTAAATTAACATACAATACAAGTATTAAAATTATAAGTCCACAAATATAACTATTGATGTTGACAATTATTTTTAGAGAAAGAAAAAGTAAAAATAACTATTATTATTCATTAATCAGTTGGTGTTTGATTTTGCACATAATATAATTTAATGTTTTGTATACATAATAATATGCATCAATGCTGCAGAGTGCTGGTACATATAGTATGTATACCATATTATTTTCTTTTACACGTTCGTATAATATTTAATAGCGTTAGGAGTTAGAACACCATACCATTTCATATATACTAATATAGTAATATGTATCATCTTTGAAAGTACGTTTAAATATGTTATGATGAGTAGGTACACATATATATAATTATAGCTCTGTCGAATATTATGTATAACTATATGGTATCTACTGAATTTCAATAGATCTACTTCGGTAGGTAGAATTAATTTATAGGCGGTAGATAATTTGTGGTTTATATATCTAGCTTTGTAACCACCAATTTTTTATTTTATCATTTAGGCGTAGATAACATCTATAATATTTCATTCAGACTCGTGCTAGAATTTAAAAACACCGTGATGATATAAACGGACTTAACGAATTAGTTACGTTAGGTGGAAAAGAAAAGATAGGTAATGGCTAACCTAACGTAACCTATTATAATAACCAAGTGAAGGCACTTGGTCCATGAACATGAATTTAGTTTTCAATTGTACTAAAATATTAAAAAAAAAATGCAATTCTGTGCTTTAGGTACTTATAGTATTAGTAAACAGTATAGGTATACTAATATACTGTATAAACGTATAGTATTAGTACACGATTTAGATTGAGAGACAAAAGTCATTACTCGGTGTCGCTCTGTAATCATTGTCATGTTTGTATACAATATTATTATAATAATTGTATTGTTATTACTTATTTTATTATAATACCTGATGGCTGCTACCTATATAAACTTGTGTAGTTGTGTTATTTACTATAGCAGCTGAAAGCTGTGTATAAACTTAATAGGCCAAAGTAGGTACTTACCTGCAATTTATAATTTAGGTAGATATTGATAAAGGTATATTTATGTTTTTATTGAGATATAAGTATATTTCAGTTAGTCTTCAATGATTTTTGACAATATGAGACATTTTATGGGTAACAAATAATAATATTAATATCACTTGAATAAAATAGTGCTTACATCTACTTCTATAGGTTTTTAAATAATGAGAGAAAATATTATATTAATACATATTTTTTTTTGTAGAAAAACTGGGGAAGGTTTATAAGAGTTATTATCTAACTGAATATCTCGCTAACATATATTTTGTTATGATTTAAAACAATACAAACTTGTCAGTTGCCATTTGTAAATATTAAATTGTTTAAAAATACAATACATTGTGTTCGATAATATTTATGACATGCCTTCATGCCGAATTGGGTAAACAATAACTAGAAATTTAATAAATCGATGGTGAGCCAAATAATGATCCTTAGAGGCTTAGTAGGTACCTACATCAAGTCTTAGTAAACCATTAAATTTATCAATTTCTGATACAATCCGGGCACTAGGCATATAGTTGTAAATCTTTGGCGTGATTTATAATTGGTATAGGCATATTAAGGGTGATTAATTTATACAATATACCCTCTATACACACTATTGTCACTATTATAATGCTATAACTTAATAATAAACTCAATACATCACGAAAGAATTGAATTCGCCTATCTATAGGTGCTTTCAAAAGATACGGGAACGGGTAGCAGTATTGTAATAAAGAGTTCCCACCTGATCCTGGTTTTTTTTCTAGGAAAAAAAAGGTGCTTTCAGAACAAGTCCCACAGAAAGTATTTTATGTTATTCGTTAGAAATACCCCTCCAACTAATAAGAGACAAAACTAGTACAATACACTTTTATACTGCATAAAAACAAAAACGATACCAACCATAATGTCATTAAAAAAATAACATCAATACCTACAGGACATTTAGATACTCCAAATTATGCAATAAAATGAATATCCATATACCTCTGTCGAAGAAAAATTACTTTTCAAAAACACCGTCATAGCTATGGAATCTAAAGCTCTCTTATCTCGACAGAATTGCTTTCACTCGACAAACAGAAAATAAGCCATAAGATAATAATAAATCACATGTTCATGATATTATCAACTTCGTTTCCCTAACCACACTCAAATCAGTGAAATCTACATAGACGCTTTTAAGTCTAATCACGGAGTAGGCTTTGAATTGTCCACAACCAATCGACCATTCAAGATTCAACACATGTTTCCTGTGAAAACAAACATATTTACGACTGAAAATGTCGAAATACTTGAAGGAATCAAACTAACAAATTTACTCCAAACAAGTACTAAAAAACCCAAAAATCCTTAGGCCGTAATGATCTTATTATTGGCTATTGAAGCCTATAACAACTTAAAAAATATAAAAATGATATATTATGTTAATTTCGAATTTATTTTTATATCTAGCCATGCGATTTTAGGAAGTATTATATTATCATAAGGAATCTCAACGCTTTCTAAATAAGTTTTTACTTTTACTTAATACAGTTGTAACTATCTTAAAATAGCCAATAGGCACCATTGGAAATTAGGTATTATTATTATATTATAATATAATTGATTGTATTAAAGAACATATTTTATATATAGGTACATTATACATATTATATTATTATATAACAAAATACAAAATGCATTCCATTAGTATTATTTTAATTTATACCTACCTATAGAGTATATAGGTATAGTGTGTTATATAATTGCAGGTTTGTACTGTCTAGCCGTTTAAGTGTTATTTTCCGTAAATAATAAATAGAAAATATACAGCTAGAAAAATGCATAAGATTCTACGAAATTCGTTATTTTTTTCTTTATAATAAATTAAACATGTGCTACTTATCTGATGTTTCATCTCCTGAAATAATAATTATGACATGCACGTGTAGTAGGCAAGGACATCACGAAAAATAGCGCGTGTCAGTCGCTATTATCAAAAGAAGGGGATGGTATTTTATTTTTATTATTATTACATGCATCATATACATATGTATATAGTGAAACAGATATAATAATACTGTGGACAAGTGGCAATTATCACTATGACATCCTTGTTCAGAATACCCTGTACAGTGCACGTGTAATATAATATGTAAAATATATATTTTTTTAATATACATACCTAACCTTTAGTATATATATATATATATATATATGCATGTATGTATGTGTGTGAATTGTTTGGTCGTTTTTGGTGTTATTATTTTAACAATGTTTTGGGATAGGTGGGAATAAACAGTTACAAAAAATGGTGGATGAATACTTATGTATGTATATATATCTAGGAGGGGACAACACCAAAAGGTAGTAATTATATTTATTTATATATATTGCTAGTGAAAATTTAAAATGCGACAGATGGT
This sequence comes from Aulacorthum solani, assembly GCA_008528875.1. NCBI lineage: Eukaryota > Metazoa > Arthropoda > Insecta > Hemiptera > Aphididae > Aulacorthum > Aulacorthum solani. The sequence goes on along the minus strand of PVMI01001535.1, from coordinate 19,241 downwards.
TATCTTGTGTGAAGGGGCCAAGGGGGTATAGGTAATAAGTGATGATCACGATAGATATTGAATTGCCCAGGTCATCTAAACAACCTACATTCGTGACCGATTTGACATCACTTTAACCCTACATGTATATTATATTATATTTCTCCACATATTTAGTTTTTTTTGTATTCATAAAAATGTTTAATATTTGAAAAATGAATTACTAGTTTGTTTTTAAAAAAATGTTTATTTTACATTAATTATTTATCTATATTTATAATAATTTATTATATTAAATCTTAGTTGCCTGCAGTTGTTAGTTGGTATAAATTATAAGAACCTACGAAAAACAATGTAATACATAAATAATAAACTAATAAGTAATAAGTAATAGGAAAGTATCTAAATTTTTAGTTAATCTATAATCTATTCTGTAAAGTACTTACTACATTATTATGCTGTACAGTTCACATGAGTAAAGAAAATTTAAATCGTTTAAACATTTTTAATTATATTTAACATTTAAATTCCTTTTCACTTGTATTCTACAATTTTGTTGTTGTTGTTTTATTAGGTCGAAGTTTTTTTCCATTTTTTGCTCTTTCATTTCCATTAAATGTATACCTACATTTTATTCATATCTTTAAAATCTTTATTTAATATCACAATTTTTTCTAAAAATAGTTTTTGAACACTCTAAAATCGAAAAAAGATTAATTTACACCTATTTATACAGTGTGATTTTTTAAGCATGCTCACCATATTATTATGCTTAAATTATGTGTACATTCAAATTCTGATTTTTGGAATTTTTAAATACATTTGAAGACCATATTTTAGAATACTTGAGTTTTTTTGTACCCCTTAAAGATGATCCTGTGATAAAAAAAATCTGTTTTTTAAATGGAAACCTTCCTTTGTCACTTAATTATTCAGCAGATATTTTTTTGAGAATTTCGATGTATCTAAATGAAAATTCATGTCAGTATAGTTGTTGAGCTGTAAATCGTTGTGTATTAAGAATAAATGTGCTTATCTCTCCAAAACTGTCAAGCCCCCTCCCAAAAGTCTAGAAGTTAGTGTGAAGGGACAAAGCCCCACGATTTAGATTCATTTGAAAAATAGTAGCCCTTCCAAATATTTTCAATGGATTTCCGCCTATAAGTAAGTATATAGCTAAGGGAACTTATGTAATTTTAAAACGTTGGTAATTACTTTTGATCTATCAATATAAATAATTTGTAAAAATGATCCAAGTACAATAAATACTATACCTAATAATCTAATATTACATTTTAGTCTTATTTTTATAAACCATCTTCAACGATTATTATCCTATTAGTATAAACATTTTAATTACTCAGAAACTACTCTTTTTAATATTGATTTAGATAGGTACATCTACTTTTTGAAGAAAATCATTTGCTAAATAATTTGCAGTAAAAAGGTGGGTTCTCATCTGAAAAAATAGAATTTTCTACTTAATAGTAGTACAATATTATCAGCAATTTGAAAATATGGTCTTAATAGGTACCTATATTAACGTATAACTAAAAATTCTCAAAATCAGAATTTGAATAAATGTACTATTAAATGGAAAGATGGGGGTGAGCATGCTCAAGAATTCAACCTGTATATATTAATGATGGTTTAATATTTGAATTAATTAATGTATTGTTATTATACTGTTTTTGATATCAAATAAATTATTTTTATTATTATTATTATTAAGTACCTCTTGCAGCAATACAAATTTGAATAAGGTAACACTTACAAAAAACCAAAATGACAATAAATTAATATGTTTTATTAAATATGTGTAACTATAGGTACATATATACATATATACTATATATACATAATATAATGATATTATATGTTTATTTTGTGTTTATAGTTGATCGGTGTGTAGTTTTTATAAGTTGTATCTGATAGATATATCCAATTTGTATTACATACAATATTGTACTATATTTAAGATCTAACATATAGCCCATATAGGTATCTAATATAGGTGCTTAAATATTTTTATGTTTATACTTAACATGTACTATTCTTACTTAAATAAAAAATATAATTCAAATAATTTTTGCTCTTATAGATTTTATCTAAGTAAACATCTTATTATACCTATAAAATGAGTTTTATTTATTGTATGGACATATTGTTAAAAATAATTAAAGAAAAATGTTTATGAATTGTTTAATCTTTGATACATATATTTGCTTAGATAGGGTTTGCGTTATAATTTATCACTGTAGACATAATATAATATATGAGGTGTGTATATTACCTACATATTTTAATATTTTATTAATCATGTTATTCAAATGAGTCGGCAACAGACAATCAATTTTTTTATTTAATCGTTCTTAGCGATATAGAGGCACCTACCAAGTTATTATATTATTATGGTAAACATTTTTCTATGCTGGTTTATGTTTATTGAACACGATAAATCATTACATGTCCTATATTTTATTATACAAAATTATTGTTTGACCTTTGACCATATTTAAAGCAGGAATTGCGAATCCCAGGACCGGGATGTTTTCGTAGCGCCAGAAATTGTACGGTGGTCGTCAAGGTGACGCGTGCCAAGTGTTTAGACACGGATTGGCCGCTCGTGTACCCCCCTTTTGGTAGGCGGGGTCTGGGTTGGCGCTACCGTATCCGTGTAACCATCGAAAGCATCGTGAACGTTCAGGCAGCTGTTATCCTTTACGGTTCACGATCAGTCGCTGCTACGCATAGATTAACGGAGTATCCGAGTATTTCAGTACCCGTACATTCCATCTCATATTTCCATACGACTATTATAAGTATTTACATAATCAGGTAAGTGAATATTGGATATACATATTATATTACATATATAACTATAATATGCCTTGTGCTGATTAGATATTATACCTATTATTATTGATATACTATAGGTATAAGTGATTTAAATTATAATTGCCAATTGAATGGATAAAATATTAAACTGTATAGGTACCTGGTACCTACATATTATAATATGATTAAATCGAATAAAAATATTTAAAAAAAAAAGTAAGAAATTATCTAAGCCATTATTATATAATCATTATTGTTATTTGTTTGCGAATTTGTATATTTTATTTGGTACGAATAAATCGGGTTTCGATTTATATTGTATTTTTCTAGTTTATAAATTTTATCGTTTTTGTATAAACTTAAAGACATATTTATTATAATGATTTGAAATAATATTCACTATTCAGTAACGGTCTAGTGCGCAACTAATTCATGGCACAAAAATCAATCATATTTAAGCAAAGAATAAAATAATCACATCCTAGATAAGTGTAAAATAAGTGACTGCAGGTACCTACTGTGGTAGTTATTTGTTCATTTTTTAGATTTCAAGATGCAACTACTTGTAATACAATATCCTAATCAAAAGTTAAAACGATTCATTTTAAATCCAATTAATATATAATATAAGTAGGTATACCTTACCTAACCTAACCTACCCACAATTATAGATGTATTGATTGTACCTATACATTTTCAAATTTTCAATACTGTTTTCAAATTATTTAGAATAATATATATAGGTATACGATACTTACCAATAGTGAACAATTTAATTGTCCAATGATACAGATAATTTAGATTAGGTTTTTAATTTGTGTTAATTTTAGTTATATATATTTGTCGTGGTAATGTTTAGTGATACCTATACACTGGTATAATCTATATAATAGAATGGAATACTTAATACCATATGATAGTATACGTAAACAAAATAAATTAATAAATAATAATTTATAAACTCCTAATAGTTATCAATATGTAATTAATTATTTACCATAAAATTAAAAGTATTACAATTTGTATTTTAATACTCACGCCAAAACTATACCTATATATCTATATGTGTATATAATATAATAGTATATAGGCACCTATATTCATAGGTGGACAAATTGCAGCTTGCGTCTGACCAAAAGACACAAAACATTTTAACTCTAATAAAAAAAATATATATTACATGTTTTATTACATTTGATATTTAGTCTAGACTAGAATAATACCAATCGGGGAAATTCTGGAACAAATCTTACGTATTTTTCAAATATTAAAATATCTAGTTCGTTTTTTTAAAAAAAAAAATAAGAAAAACTAAATTCTACAATTCAAACTCTTATTCAAATATACAATACATAAATACATTTGTTAATTTGTCAATTATGACGTTTTATTAAAACCACTTATTAGGAGCCACCCACTGACAACAGTTGTGTAGAGTTTTAAATAAAAATAATTATAGTTTTTGAGTAGGTCATGACACCAGTCTTTTTCAACTTCTTTGAGATATTACCAGAAATTGGTAGAGATAAATTTTTTTACGATGATATTAAGGTGGTCATTTAAAGACTAAATCATATAAATATTAGGTACATAGTACCTTACCATGGGCATATATACGATTTTATTGTTGCAGTTTATGCAATAGTTTTCATTTTAAAGCCAGTGCTTATATAAGTTATAAGGTTTAATTTGTGACGTAAAATATGATGCATATTTTGTTATAAACTTATAATTTATTAACATGTGCCTAGGCGTGCGTACTCGAGATGGCGCTTACCTATATACCTATAAGTATATAATGGTATGAAAATATTTTTCTAAATTTAGCTTACGTATATTTAATATTTAAGAATAATGAGCAAATATTTCCATGTAGCTTAATGTAATTAGAGAATAGGTTGGTACCTGTATAAACAAATATACAAATTATTTAAAAATAGTAGAAATATTATGATATATATTACTACATAGTCTGGTTTGAATATTCTGGTGAAATATAAATAATTATAAATCTTTGGTTGAAGAACGATTATAAAAATCGTTTTCATTATTTTATTTAGTTAATAAGAACAAGTATTATAGGTTTTTCGAATACTATAAAATGTATTTGAACCTTTTTATTATTTTTTTAATCAATTCTAGTTTTGGATTGATATAAAATTTGATCATTTTAAGCAGTTTAGTAATGTTTAGGTATTGGTTTTGAATAAAAAATTGCGTTAAAAGTGCTTTTTTGTGGACCATTATAACAAAAGGTGGGTATTTGCCTCTGTTTGATATGAAAGAAATTCAATTGGTGGGCCGGATGTTGGTAAAATAACATGATTTTTCTAATTTTGAAGAATTATAATATTGTGCAAACACTATAGAAAAGTATTGTCACTTTAGGTAATACCTAACTAATATTTATATAATTTTTTAGTTCAAATTTATTAGAGATGCTGACTTTAAAGAAATTCTAAAATCAAAACGATTACTAATAAATTTATCTATGCTTTCAAAAAACCTCTATAATAGAAAATATATATAACCTATTTAAAAGTTTTCGATTTTTCAATTACTTTTATAAAGCAATCATGTTTCATATTGTAATTTAATTTGTTCGACACTTCTATAAAAATAATGACTACATGTACAATTATACAAAATATAAATCGATAGATTACCTATTACTATAATTTTCAAATCATTATAGTCATTAATCCCTATATATGTATCTTCCAAATCATTATTATCATGAAAGATGAAACTGTTCCTTATACTCAACTAAAAAAAGGAATAGTTTGAATTTCGATTTGGATTCATCGATATTTTCAAAAAATCTTCTACTTAACATTTTATAGATAATATAATACATACAAAATCTAAGCACCTAAATTCATTAAGACTGTATAGGTCGTCGTACGTAGAATTCGATAAGAATCAAAATTGTAATAAATTCATTACCTATTAAATGCTTGATCTATGAATCACAATGTATAATATATTAGTTACATCTATATAGTATGAAATCAATAAGATTTTATGCCCTCTATATAGGAAGTACGGTATTAGAGAAGAAGAAACGTAGATTTACTTTAGTTTCTAATTCTTGACTGTATGAAGCACAGTAAAGATAGTTTGTGAAATCAAATAATATATTTGTGTAAATATTATATACGAAAGGACCAACAATAATATAGATGGTGTAGGGGTGAATGGAGAAGGAGGTGGTGGTGGTTGCTGGATGAAGGTAGAAGAAGAGAGGTTATGGCAACGACCAACGGGATGCATTATAATAATAATATGGAGCATAAGGCGTTATAACCGTGTCGATAAACCGGCGGTGCAGGGTAAAACCAATTATTAAAGTCACCGAACGAGACGACGTTCGTGGCTTCAAAACGACGATAAGTACACACGCACAAATATGCATTACGCACGGGTCCTTTTGTGAGAGACACCGCCACCGTTTACATATTATTATTATTGTAAACAATTCATCCGTGCGAACGCCAAACGGGATGACTGCGAGGGTCGCGCACGCGCGTTTAACACGGGATTACGGGCGACGATGATAACAATATAACAACACGGCGGCGGCGGCAGTGGCAGTGGCATTATTATTATTATCATTACTATTACTATTATTATTAAATTTATTATGCGTATGCGTTCGTGTGTGTGTTTGCGCGTGTGTGCCACCACCGGAGGTGATCTCGTCGAAGTCGACGCGCAGCGACCGATGTGATAAAGGCGCCTCTCTCGGGAGACTTGCCGCGCGCCGCCCGAGGACGTCAATGATACGGTCCGGGGCACATCGCATCGCACAGCACTCTGGTCCGCACGCGCGCTGGCGGGGGATCCGCCCGGGTCAACCGGACCGTGGCCGCCGCCACTGCGGACGCACTCGCGCGTTGTTCACGCGTACTTAACGCCGCCGACCGAAATGTACTATACTATAAATATATCCTATATGAATGTATACGATTTGTCATCACATATGATATATCGTATATACTGTAGAGCATGTGAGTTGTGTGACATATTTATGTCCACTCCGACAAAAAGACCTGCGGTGTGATATTATATTCATATACACTCGTTTAGAAGTCCGCGGGGAATCGATTTCGATTTGAATGGTTATTAACTCTCAGATCGTTTTCCCGCTACGACGCTACGTGCAGTACAATTCCGTTCAAATATTTATATGAAATTTATATGGGCATAAAGTACATGCACACGGGCGTACACCTATATTGACTAAATATATATAGGAGTCGTAGGTGCTTGAATTAAGGGGTAAGTGGGGAAACGGAATCCTTCTTTTAAAAAAAATATTTACGTTTATCCATATAACTTATTATATCTAAATTCCAAATCATTAAGACATTCAAAGATTCAGATTTCATATAGGTTTATACGCACATTTTTTAAAAATGTTTTTACACTCTTGCATCCTTCCAATTTTTTCCTAATTCAAGCACTGTAGCTACAACCTACTATATGATATATTGACAAATTGTATTATACACGTACCTAAATCGTATAATATGTTGTATCTAAACATAGTGAGTATTTTAACTTTTAATGAAATGGAAACCATTGTTCTACATCTAGTTGGTGTCATTTTTTTTTAAATGTACACCACCTGTATAAATGTAATTTATATGATGGCCATCGGAAGATAGCACGTGTAACTATAACTATAATTTACAACAAAATAATATAAGTATATAATATTAATATATTTAGGTAAACAAATAAAATGAGTACTTGTTTCAATGATTAGGATTTTGGATCTCAATAAAGTACACAAGGTATTAACTATAAACCATAGAGTAATAATACAACTATATAGTTTAAAATTGAGATTTGAGGGAAAAGTGTTGCATACTTGCATATACAGTAATGCAATTTCTAAATATAACATGAAGTTTATTGAAGTTAAAAAATAACACCGAGTGTAAAATAATGATTTTCATTACACGGAATGGATATTTATTTGTAAGACATTAATGAGTAATGATCCTTACATAGTTACATGGTCTAAAAACGACTTACACAGACACACGTTATGATTGAAATTTTTGAAATTAATTTGTATTTCATGAAAAGTTTTATTATATAGGAACGATAGGTAAATGCGACATATTATATTCTATATTATGCACAAGTATTATGGTTTTTAATATTTTACAAGAATTGTTTGTTAAAAATTAATTGGTACTTCTAGTATTTACAATTAATAATGGTTCATGAACTTTTTTTTAGATGAGTTATTGGAATACTTTTCATGAAGACATTTTTAAATAAAAAATTCAACACAAGTCACGTCAACAACTAAAAAAAGTACTTGAACATAATATTATATTGGTACATTTCCAGTACGTCATTAACTGTATAGAACATTATGCCACATACTGGTAAGGATTATAGTTTCATATAATCATATTCATATAACATATAGGTACCTATATGAAGTGATAAAATTGTAATTTAATGTTACAATTTGATGCCGAATAAAATAGACAAACTTAATGATGATCTATAAATATACCAATATATTGGCTACTGACATCTGGTTATTTGTTCAGTATCTAAATTTTATCATTTCAATTGAAACTTCGTTAAAGCTATAATATTATAACCAAAGATAAATAAATTGAAAACCTACCTATATTAATAATTTAATTTGTAGTTGTACCTATATTGACGGCTATTGTTAAGCCCGTAATAACTTTTTTAAATTTCCAGTAATGGTATTTTATTCTTAAATGTTATCGTTTATTTATATATTTTTGTCAATTGATGTTTAGCCTTAATTATTTTACAACCTGCGTCCTGCAGTCATCTGCAGTGCACTTGCGGCATTAAATGTTAAACGTTTAATATAAACGCGACACGTGCACCTGAATATTAAAGGCTGCACTAATAAGACAAAAATGCTTAAATTCTTACATACACGCATATAATTATTCAACATAATTATAATTGTATACGGGTGACACGAACAAAAAACTGGTTACGTAACATTCATGTATAAAATATAGGTAACACATTTCGTTCAGTTGTCTGCACGTATAAATCAATTATGTCCAGATCGTCGCGTACACTGTTTAGATGTATAAAACATTATTATATCTCGCGCAGGACGTCTTGCAAAGAATTGAATGATGATAAATACCGGGAGCCAAGTCGGCACATCTGCTTGTTTCTACCTAGGTGTTAATGGGCGGTAGTTTTACAAAATTACAGGGTCGCATCATTTTCACCGGCTCGGATCCGCCTCAAACCGCCAGAAGGTCTTCCAATCGACCCAACTCAATGCACTCTACCATGTATTATGCACGCTATGTACCGAAATTATATTATATTTTTACCTCAGGATTTTTTTGATTCCCAACAAACGCTAGATAATAATAAGGACTGAAGGGTGTCGTAATGTTTATATTTTTTCAACACGAATGTCTAGGGCACAAAATAGACAATAGTACATCACCGCGTACATAGCATGCCGTGTCGACAAGTGTTTATTATACCCTTGATTTCTTCTTAAATTTAACGCATTTACAGTTTCGTCATAACACTATACCTCCTACCAGTCCTACCCATATTGCGAAGACCGAAGTTATTTTATTTCAAACCAACATATATAAAAATTTTGTTATGGGCATCATTGTTTCATAATTATTATATTTTGCTATCTGCAGTTATTCTATTAAAACTCGTATATCTACATAGACTATAAAATAGTACTTACAAATTATAAATAATAGTTTGATAATTATCTCATCTATTTATTATCATTACAGGTCAAGCTGGCGTTAACCAATTAGGTGGTGTATTTGTCAACGGTCGACCATTGCCGGACTACGTTAGGAGGCGTATAGTACAGCTAGCTCTGTTAGGTGTCCGCCCATGTGATATATCTCGACAACTTCTGGTTTCACACGGATGTGTGTCAAAAATCCTAACTAGATTTTACGAAACTGGGTCCATACGGCCGGGCTCCATCGGTGGTGCAGGATTACAAAAAAATAAGGTACACACACGTGTTAGCTGGTTACGTAGTTTTGCATGCAATCGAACCTTGATAAAAAAAAAATCGTAAATTGGGTACTAAATACATTTTTTTGGTGCTATAAATTAGCACCATATCATTAGAGTAAAATCTTTCAATAAATCTAATGGAGTTAGATATTTTAAACAAAGAATATCTATAACGATGTTAACCATATAGTCGTAATTCAAAAACATTATTCATGACCTATAGTGGGGACTTATAAAATTTTAAATTGTAGTATCAGGTGTATCATTTCGGGTGCATATACAGAACAGATGGGTTTTTTTTATATCATAATCAACCTATGTATTATTAATTATTATTACTGATTTTTAATACTCTGCAGTCTATTGGCAACCCACGGGTTATGCAGAATTATCATAAAAAACCCATATAGGTCAAACACACAGACAATGTTCTTACCATCAAGTTTAATAATAATTCGATTCACTCTAATTTTTAAACTAACGAAGATAAATGTGAACTTCTGAGCGTAAATTTGCTATAGTACGCACTTGCTGTAAGACGGAGACGACAAATGTCCGTGCGTAGCGTCCTCTTATAGCATCAAATTACACTTATTGCAACCGTATTGGCGTATTTCATGTATACTGTGTGGTTGTAATATTGTTAACAACAATATGATTATATTATATGATTATTAACAATTATATTGACTATAGTGAAATCGTTATACCTAAATAATATTTTTTAATTTGTTGAATAAAAAGAAAATTTGGAACATGGACCACACGGTTCCATACTTCCATTGAATAAGGTATCACCAGTGAAATAGTATATATTAAAGCCGGATTCACAGCTACGTCGTGTATCGTACCTTGCGTGAGCTTGATAACTATATGATTACAACTTTAAGTAACCATATCGGTTTAAAAGTTGAACTGTAGTCAATTATTGATATACTAGGTTGTAACATGGTTATTACATGATACCAAAAAAGTAACGTCCAATCAAAATGCGATTTGATCGACATGACACACAAGACACGACGTAGCAACTGCGAATCCAGCTTTACTAGTGTCGTATGCCTATCTAATACATCGTATTCTGAATGGCTGTTGTAATTATGGTAACATTCACTAACCATACAATCTGCTGGAAATTTCCAAAGTTGGGGGCTCACTTTTGAATACAAAAAACACGTCAGACGACATGAACCCGGCTTAAATCAAAAATTTAAACGATATTTTATTTGCTAACCACATGTACCTATAGGTACCATATTATTTACCGTATATTTTTATTATTTAGACAACACAAGGACATTTTTCAAAGAAAAGTACCAGATGCTGCAAACAAGATGTATCAAGCAGAATGGCAGGATCTCTAAATACAACTCCTCCGATACGCAACCTACCTTGGATACATCCTTTAGGTAAAATACTAATAATTATAAAAATTTTACTAATTTAATTAATAAGCAATGAATTACATTTAGTTTAATATTTCAAGAACTTAAACTATTCACAATAATATGATTTAATCTTATTTGTGGTTAACTTTATAACGTGTGATATGCATTTCATTTAAAAAAAACACTTAAATATATGTTTAACTGCAAAATAGGTTAATACAACATGTTAACATATACATAGGTATAGAGGGTCATTTTTTTACAAAAAATTAAATGTTATTTTAAATAATTATCATTTTTTGAAATTTATTCTTTTGGGCAATATGATAAAACCCACGTTTTAATAGTTTATATATATAGTCATAATATTCGTTTTTAATTTTTTCAATTTTAAAATTTTAAAATTTGTATGATGATTATATATTTTTCGATGAACCAACTATGTAAATAGTTGATCCCTAAGTAGTATTACCTTATATTTTTAATATCATATGTAATTCATAATATTTATTCTGGATTTAATATAATTTTAGGGCTTGTTATATAGGTATGTATATAAGTATTTGTTTTGAGCATATTTTACAAATGAAAGGTCATATTTGAATTTGTTATGGCATATATTGCAATATTTTGAAACTTAAGAAAAAATATTACGTATAATTTTGAAAAAAATAAAACAAACATTTCAATAAAGGATAATTTCAATTTATTAAATGCAAGAAAAATCTATTTTAATTCTACCTAAAGAAACCTAATTATCATTCTAGGTTCACCGTCGGATTGTATTATTTTTTGGAAATCATTATTAGGTATTATTGGTATAAATACAATAATAAACTAATAAATAAACATTGCTGTAACTTATTTATATTGATTTAAAACCAAAACATGGTTTTTATACTTTAGTAACTATATTCTATCTCACATTTTGCGCTATTTAGTGTATAATCGCATAGTTTTAAGATCATATATTTCATAATTTTTTTAGGTTATGTAAATCAAGGGTCTAAATATATAACGCCATACCAATGTACTCAATTTGACGCTTTAATTTATATTAATAAATTCGTAGTTCATACATAGCAAAACGGATGTTAACATTTTTTTATTTATTTCTTGGACTTGGAAATAGGATTTGATTTAATCAGTAGATAATTATTATTAAAAATTAGTTAATTAATTAGGATTTGACGACCATGACCAGGTACATTAAAATGGTTTACTATAGATATCTGAATAACAGACAACAACTAACTAACTAACTATTGAATCTCTCTATAGAAATTATTGTTATGTCAAAGATTTTGGAGTCACTTAAGGTACCATCAAGCCCTACATATTGTTTTTAATAATTTTATATAAATGAACACTAAACTAAACCTGCATCATTATATTGAAATTAAAATTATTCATATTCACTGATGAATAGTACTAGTTATAATTTCAAACAATTGAAGCAAACTGTCGAAAATGATGTACGGTAAACCCATGACTGAATAGAAAAAAAAATAAAAATGTGTTATCACTCAACATAAATAAATATAGGTTGTCAATATTTAAAATCTAAAATGTCTATCTACAATGTTATATTTAATTAATTAAGTCGATTTTTTAAGCTGCATCTTTTGTATAAGTACCTATTGTACTTTAAAACTAATTATAATATCCAAGAACCCCTTACACCAGATACAAGCTTATATAGCTCAGTTGGTACCTATGCGTATATTATTAATGTAATTTATTTAGTTGTGATTGATTTTGCTGATATAAAATAAATCAATTGTAGACCTATTGTATTAAAATATAAATCAATATGTCAATATTTCATTTATAGACTTGTATTACGAACGAATCCACCAGCACATTCATGAAAACGGACCGGCGAGTGTCGCCGGCGGACCTTCAAACGGCCAACTAGCGCCGCCTGCAGGCCCGAAGAAGCCGCACACGCCTTACACCATCGAAGAGATATTAAAACCCACGGCTCCGCGGCCGCGGCCTCCATCTCCATGTGGCTTACTTGTGGACGGCGTGTGCACGTGTGGCCTCACTGCAGGTAACTCTGTGTCAGCGGCATTTTACGTCGACGTACAGCGGCAGCAGCAGCAGCAACAACAATTTATATGCAGTCAGCCACTGCACCGTTTTTGAAACCACTCGTATACCTACCAACCTACCTACCTACCTACCTATTTTGTTTATTTTTGAAAATCATTTTTTTTTATTATTAATTTAATTTAAATATTATTGTGTCCTTAACGAAAGAAAATGTTTTAAAGTCATTTTAAGCTACTTCTATACATAATTGTTATTGAATCGGTGTATAAAGGACACAGGTACTATATATATATTTTGTGTGCAGCGTGTTTGTAAATAAAATATAAATTCATTTTGGCGCTATAGAAATCAAAGTATATTCATCTTTATATATTCACGGAAGAAACTCCCGCAGCATAAAAAAAAGTCTAGGTACTTGCCACTTGGTGAAACATTAAAACCCAATGGCCAAATTAGTATATTATTATATTTTGGTACACTATAATTATAGTCTATAAGGATTAAAGTATCTCTATTTTAATATATAGCACACTAGTTGTCAGCACTTTTTCATTCCAGAAATATTTTATAAACTTTATGATTTTTTGATTTGACATAGTGTCATAGTATAATAACTGTGTAATGTTCTGTATGCTATCAAATTACCAATAATTGGGGCTGTGTCGTGTGAGCTCCCTTGATACTTACACAAAGTTCCTATATAGACTATAATATTAATACACACAATATCTCGAGATATCTAACTGTTTTATGTTTGACCACGCTCACTTATAATGATATATAAATTTAGATGGATAACGAGCTCATGTTATAATATATAAATATCGTATAGCTGTGGGTAATTTACATTTTTTAAAATAGGTATCTACTACATACGCTTTCTCTTCTATATAATATAATATAACGTATAAAATAACTATTAAAGTTTGTACTCCACTAATAATAGTATGAAAATATTTCTTTATTTCTAGGTTGAAAATTGAATCTAGGTATATACGATGTACTTACCAATAATATTTTATATCGCATCGGCAATGCAATATTATTATATACCATAGAAGTGATGGATTTCGCCAATACGAACAAATGTTGGAAAAAAAATAAACAACAAAATTGACCATAATTATTATAATAAACCCACTGTGTTGTGTGATCGAAAACGATTAGCCCCGAAAGAGTTTTCAAAGGTTAAACCAGTCAGGCAGGAAGGGCGTTCAAATTTTTCGGTATACACGGAATTCAATTTGTCGCATACATATTAAATATTATTATTTTATTTGTGAGCGTCTAAGTACAGCTTGTAATGTGCCGCACTCACACACACACACATACATATATATATTACAAGTATAAATGATATAAAATATAAAAATGTATGTATGCGTGCGTGTGCCCGTGTGGGGCATGCGTGCAATGTGTAATTGTCCGATGTAATCTATTATCGTCGGTCATCAAAGAGACCGATCGGCCGACCGTGTAATTTTCCAGTGTGATCCGACTTGCCGTATATAAAAGTAAAATAATAATAATCCTAAGTCGCAATGACATGACGTGTCACGCAAACTGTGATGTGTAGTGTGTACCTAGTATACCTACCTATATTGGCTATATCTAATGTGTATCTTCGATACAATGATGTACGTATCCCGACGTTAAACCACAATTTTAGCAATAAGAAAATACTGAGTGAAAAAATAATTACAATGTAGTATATTTATACTAGTAATTTATTTACAACTATATTTCTATATTTATTTGGAAATATTCGACTATGATTTTTGATTTTATTCTTACTTACGATTTAAGATAGTAAAGTTTAAGAAAGTGTACTTACTATATTAAATTGTGGTTTTTGTCGAAATAACTGTTATACATAGATATAAGGGTCTATTAATAATTTGGATTTTGGTGAAAACAATGTAAATGTGCTTTACTTAACTACACCACAACTGAGTAGGTATAATAAAAATATACGAAATCACACGGAACATTGTACAATTGTAGAAAAATATTGTTAACTGTTAAAAAATATGATATAAATATAACATATGCAATATATCAAAACTTTCGTTCGCTTTATATTAGTTTACAAGCCAAAGTTACTTAAAAAATTTAAGTAATTTAAATTTGAACTTAAAAAAGGGGTTACAATTTAAAAAATTTTAAATTTTCAAGTAAAAACCCCAAATGAAATTCAAAGTCATGCATTTGAAATATTTCGTGTTACTTTTATCATTGAACATACTGTGTATTATTACATAATATCTTATGTCTTAATAAAATGTATGTATGTTTTTTTTTTTAAATACCTATAATTTATATTATATCATTATGTAGATATACATAATATGGGTATACAACTATAGAAGCCTAACACTGCAACACCTTAACACTTATTACAGGTACATGACAAACGCCGCTATCCACGATTTAGAATTGTACAGACATAGTATACTAATGAACTTGCAAACAAATCATTATAAAAATCCCCCTGCACAAAGGAAGTCAGTGAGACTCATAATCCTCGAGTCTGACCACTCGAGGCAACAATGGGGGCGCAGATGGGATGTTTGGGGTACACATCCCATTATTTCCCCTTCATGGATCTGCACATGATCTTTACTGGAAAAACTCAAGCCTCGTATCTATACTCTATATAGAGTAATCTTATTTCGATATATTTTTTTTTTTTGGATTAGAAACACTTCTATAACAGGGCTTATTGGACTTGGAATTTCAAAATTATTTTTCTAAACCATATACTTAATACGATTTTGAATATGACCAATTTTCACAAGTTTTTATTATTTTTATCATGTTGTTTTATGCAACGAAATAGCACTCTGCCGAAGTCAGGTTATACAGCTAAAAAAGGATGTTGGTTCATCCGAAGTTAATGGAATTGAAAACTACTTGGCCGTTTTTAATAAAACTTATAGGTTTTATCAATCGATCCCTATATACTTGGAGAGTGTTTATATCTAATTATTTTCAACTTCCATAGGTGCCTATAGCTATAAATAGTATCTTTAATCATTTCAGCTTGAAATGAAAAAAGAATTTTTTTTTTGTTTATTTTGATGGTTACACATTATATTATTATTATAACGATTAGAATAAATATGGCATATACATTTTTTTACAAATACCTATATTTAAAAAAATATGAGTCTTTGGCCCGGGCAACGTCGAACAGGATGGATAGCTATACTATATTATAAATTATTTATAACAACCTCCCCACACTAAATTATCGCTCATGCGTTACATGCAGTCGAGGGGTTTGCCACCTGCACAAAAATTAAACTGCACTTACCTTGGTAGCTATATGCAAACAGTTATACATCTCTGTACCATGCAGAAAATTTTTGAAAAATAGTTCAGTCAAATAATTAAGGCAACATATATAAGTTCTTTTGTAAATTTTAAGACGGATAAAAAGAGGCTTCAAGATAACTTTGACTTACAAAGTTATTTTCTATCTTAAAAATTGCCTTCGGAGAGTGAGCCAAAGTTTTGATTTACGTATGTATGTCGTATTTATCATATTTTTAAACAATCTTTATAATTCTACAATGATCCGTGTGACTTTGTTTGTTATTTTTTAACTGTGGTGTTGTAAGAGAAGCAAATTTATATTATTTTTACCTATAATTATTAATAGATTGTTGACAAATATGATAAATACAAGATAGGAAAAAATTGTATAAGTCAAAATTGCTTAAAAAAATTAAAGCAATGTAAACTTGCACTCAAAAAAAGGTGTTACAATAAAAAAAGAAACTGTCAAGTTGTGCATGAATGGAAAATAAAAAACCCAATGATACTCAAGGTCATGACTTCACGAGTTCGAAATATTTCGTGTAATTTTTATCGTTGAATAAGTTGCGTATATATTAACTGTATAGTTAAAAAATATTAATAAATAAAAAAATGTTTTTAATCAAAAATACTATATTATAACGCCATGCAGTTTTAGCATATATGTTAATATTATATATTCGATCTCAAAATACGGTTTTTGTAATATTTTCATTTGCATTCTGACACTTATTTTCACAATTTTTTTTATAAATGTAAAACTAAAGTATTCATATTGATAAAAAAAATGGCTTGGGGTTATTTAGTCATTTTAATTGTTCAAACCTCAACTTTGTATACCATACAGCCCCATATATTATGTACTTATATACTATTTAACTAATTAACATATATGAAACAATATATCATGAGCTCTCATACTTTCTATCGAATACATATTATGTTTACGGTAGGTACCTGAACAATTATATGCTTCCATCTACGTATATATAACAATAACACATCACTGACAACCCTATTTCGGTGGCAAACCATTCATTTAATTCGTCCAACGACTGTAGACAACGGTAAACATGATAATATAGTATATAATATCATCGGTGGTA
Source organism: Aulacorthum solani (assembly GCA_008528875.1). Taxonomy (NCBI): domain Eukaryota; kingdom Metazoa; phylum Arthropoda; class Insecta; order Hemiptera; family Aphididae; genus Aulacorthum; species Aulacorthum solani. Next base: position 1,519 of record PVMI01001535.1, on the reverse strand, counting down.
TTTTAATTGGGTGTGAGCGTGCATAACAACAATAAAGATAATAAGGGATGGACGGGCTAAGCAACTGCCCCGCTCCGGGCTATATAAACGGGGTAGACCCGTAGACTATATACTGTTGAGAAGATAATATATATATGTCTACATGCGAGAAACGCACACCTGATCATTTCGAGGTTCTGCAGTCTTTATTATATATATATGACATGTATATAGGTACGTATTCACATAATATATACGTACTTGGAGACTTGATGTAGCTATAATATACATACTGCAGCAGTGTCACTGCTACGGCGCGCCAGTGGTTCGCATATATATATATATATATATATTTATACCTACCTATATATTATTATGTATATAGGTTATAAAAACCGGTGGCAAAGGGTTAACGAGATCGTCTTCCGAAATGTTTGCACCGCGCACGTTATATACTTATAACTCGGGTACAATTATTATACCTTTGGATGTTTAAAAAAAAAATAATAATAATTGCCGTAATAAAACACGGTGGCGGCGGCGACAATTCGGACACGGATTAGTCCCTTGTATATAATTTTACCCTGTTTTTATTTATTTTTTTTCAAACCCGCCAGATGAAATAATAACGGTCATATAATTGTACTGCACGTATGGGGTTGAAAAACATCGGACAAAAAATAGAAATGAGAAGATATATAATAGTAGTATACATTTATATTTTATATTATTTTACACGAGTAAACTATTTTTATTGCGTGGCAGAAGGACACGGGCCTCAAAAGCAGCATAACCGACATGATTGCGGGGTGTTTGAGTGTGATAATGACGTGCGTACTAGCTAGTGCTACCTATTACTTATAACCAGGGCTAGGATTTGTATTCAATAAAAAATTGTAAAATATGCATTTTATTTACCGAAATATGCAAAAATTGTGCATTTAAATTTTAAATACATGTGTTACATGCTATGACCACATATTTTTATTAATTTTTCGAATATAAATATTATATGCGATTAGACCGTAGTATTGATTTATATTGACTGAAGATCCGTTCAACATCACATGATGCGTAATTAATGCATATTAATATTAAATTATAAATGTTAATTAAGAAATATACTATAATACATGTATTTTTCGTATTCTTACAATCGAAATATGCAATAATATTAATTTTATTCAATATATGCAATAATAATCATTTTATCCAAAATATGCAAAAACATGCAAAATAAAAACACCCCCATTTATTTCATTATGAGGTGAGTTGTGGACATCACTGACAAAATAAATAATAAAAAAAAAAACATACCGTTGCATATAAATCCTATAACCCACCTGCTTATAACTAACATATTCGTATAGGTAATAAGCAGGGTTCGGGAATTATAGCATTTGCATATCCATCATAGGTGATGTAAAACATAGCAGAGTGATCTACAAATACGTTTTGTAGTACAGAGAATTAAAATATGAAATTTTATTTTGCATATTTTTGCATATTTTGGGGAGTTTTGCATATTTTAAAGGTTTTT
>PVMI01001503.1:4004-21827 GCA_008528875.1 Aulacorthum solani | reverse complement strand
GTAGTTAGGATCGAGTACACGTTACACTAATATTTTACTATACAGAGTCTCACGGTAAGTTTTTTATATTGAATTTAGATAATATAGCTAAAAAATACTTTAATTATAATAATCTGTGACCCTCTCCAATAAAGGCATAATTTTCTTATAATTAACTTATGTCAAAATAATGTCATAATATACACAGTACACACTCACCCAAATCCATAGGATAAATCCACGAATTGATATCCAAGATCAATTCCATCTTGAACGATTCGCTCTCGCAATGCAGACGGCTCACTAAAATAACAAACAAAAATTAAAGACATAATATAATAAACATAGAATTTGTGTTAAAAAAATAATAAAGTTATGTTATAATGAACATGTCATAATAATACGACATACACGACGTTGCTAAACTGTGCTGTTTTACATAAGCGCAGAGCACACATGGTTGCAACAGTAGGCATAACGTCAACCGGAAAATAATACTCTTATTTTCATTCACAAATATAAAATTATATACACATAATAATTAAGTTATCAGGTCACATAATATAATATACGTATATAGAATATACTATAGGCCAAATTCATAAATACTGGTCAGCTTCAGCTATTGGAAACGAAAGAGAAAACGCGATAATATAGGTTATCAAATGTAAGATAGAGCAAATATTTGTTCTAAACATAAATTTATCGCTTATACTAATACCTATAAAAAATATATTTATAATATAGATATCGAGAAAATATTCAAGAGCTTGAAAAACGTATTTAGCAAATGAAAATATATTGGTTTAGCGCATCTTAGTGTTAATCGCGAGATTAATAAGTAATAATACCGTCCGCTTTATATACCTCAAATAGTAGGTAAAAACTAACAGAATTCATCGATTTTATATAATAGTAATAACAACGATAATTATAATATATTGTTAAGTCGTGCGTGATTAAGAATGCAAGAATAAAACTTATAAATATTTATAAAAACACCCATAACAAGGGACAACTATAAAATGTTCTGCAATCGTCTAAAATTGAACATTGACAACAAAACGAACATATCTATATACCAATTTAAGTTCAATAGATAAAATAAATATTTCGACGTGTATACTATATGTTCTATATTCAAAAGTCAAAAGGACAACCAAATAACTAAAAAAAAAAGAACCAGTCGAGATCAAATTTGTGTCTTGTAACGAATGTAGGTATATATGTGTAAATATATAATAAATGCGTGTACTGAATCCAAATATATAATACCTCACAAAGTGATGACAACAGTTTGGAGCCGACAATACGATAATAGTTTGTTTTTCAAAAACTTTAACGCATAATTTTAAAATCTTTTCGTGTTAACTAACGCACTGTCCCCAATACGGTGCCGTAATCGATTTACCGCCATTAAATTCAGTAGCGTTAATGAGGGGTAGAGTTGGTGTGCGATGCCCCCCCCCATCAATTCCCTAAGGATTTGGTTAGTTCGTTCTATTATATAAATATTAAAAATTATAGTTTATTCAGCAAATATTATAATAATATATAATGAGAATAAAACGTAAGTATGCCTACTTGGAAAATATTTAACGAGATTATGAAAACATTATTTTGCACAATGTTTTTGTGCCACGGTACTAAATTCACTAACCTAGCCTTGAAGATTTATTAAAAACTGTATAGCAGTTATTGGAACGTTTTATTGTGCTGTAACCTACAAGGCAAAAACCTAAAATAGTGTCCATCTCGATTACGTCGTATAAAACATGTATCGTCAGTTCCGCATAACGTTGTTTACAATACCATCATATATTTAACTTATTGCGCATGTATTATAGCCGTATAGGTAAATATATAATTAGCAAACAAGTCCTACGTAAATTTACAACATAATATACATGTCTGTGCATATATATTTTAATGGACATCGATTTATTATAAGTTCGATGTTGAGAAGATGTCCTAAATAGAAAAATCTGTTTAACCGCGATTTAGTCAATAGCGTTTAATTGAACGGCGATGACGCACTTCGTACGGTTACAAGCTGGTAGCGTGGGAGTGAGGGGAAAGAAAGAGAGAAACGCACATCGCCAAATGGATCTGTTTAGAAATAATGTGTGCTAGACGAACATCGTCGTTGTATAATAAATAATAATCATTAAAATATTGTACGAGTACACACAAGCGACTTTAACGGAAAGTAATAATTCCCATATTATAGTGACATTATTATACTCCATTTGCGGTGGTACGGTTAACCACGACAACAAGTCGTCCTTTTCGTGAGGTTTTAAAATCGATAAATGCGATTAAAAACTATTTTTTAATCAAAAGAAGGTAAATTTAGATAATTACCTACAACTAATATCAAAATATGCACAGTGTACATTGTACACACCAATAACATAATATTCATTATTCATATTCATCGAATGTTATTTGATGCTGATGACCAACTATCACCAAATTCATGATGAATAATTATCTAAATTGTTTGGATATGACTTATAATGTACTTGATAATACCAAGTGTGTTTTTGAATATTTTTTTTTTCATTACTGAGATTTTAACATAAAATGAATGTATCTCAATTATGTTATTATTGTAATAATAATAAATAATAAATAATAATTCACCGCATTGCGATAACGCAACAACTGCCTGTAAACAACGGTAAATTTCAGCTCTTATGTAGTATAATATAACACTCGCATTACCTATAGTATAGTGTATATCATTGTGCATACACAGGTGTGGCTCATGTGTGTATAGTAAATTAATTTGGTAAAAGAATTAACAAAACAAAATGGCCGACAAACTGGTGAAAAAAATCATTATTTTTAAACAATTATTATTTTGTATACAATATTATTGTTGTATTATAATTATTACGGCTTACATCATCAGAATATGTCGTCGCCGTAGTAATCATTGACGTTTATACATATTATAATATTATTAAATTCATATCCATGCGTATGTGTAAATTATATAATATGTTATAAATAATTAATCTGCAGATTTTCGAAAAATTTGACGATTAAAAGAAAATGTCACCTATAACTTGTACACGTGAATCAAAAAATATAATATTATTATATAATATATGTTAATAACAATATCCACGGTACAACATAACGATATTGTGAGTAATGAATATCTTCCTGCTACACGAAATTGGAACTACTCTGAGTGAAATAAATGTTTAAGTATGCATCTAAAAAGTAACTTATATTGTTCTATGATTATATAGTTATCAACTATAGGGATGTATTCCAGAAAAAATGTTTTATTGTATTATGATAATACAATACTATAATTTATAATAACTCTCATGGTGGACTATTATTATAAAATAATTATTATTTATTACCATTTTTATAACAAATCATAGAATATAAATGGGTAGGTACTTTACATTCATTATCCCTCAATCACAGATCAATTATATTTAGTGAAAAATTAAATTTTATAAGTAATGATTAATAATTGAATAACAAATAATTCAATGACAAACATTAATTATAGGTAACCTAATAGAAAAACATTCCCTTATAGCTTACTAAAATCAGTAAAATGATAATAAACTATTAAAAATATTTTCATGAAATATCGTAATAGATTATGTTAATACTATATTATAATTAATCAAGTTCAATCTACCTAGGTATCAACTATTTTATTATTATTATTTATACCTTTAATAATAATAATAAAAAAAAAAATAATATTATTGAATTATACATTTTTACTTGATTAATTAACCAAAAATCTCGACAACAGAGAAGAAAGGCTAAAAGACTGAAATTAAAACTACTACGTGATAGGAGCTACAAGGTATTATTTTTATATTATTAATAGGTAAATTTAATGTAAAACAATGCAACCTGTACTATTATTACTACAACTACTCGTACTACTACTACTACTACTAATATGATACAAATATAATTTTATTATTATACCACATATACAAAATATTATTAAGCAAATTAAGGTTTAATTTGCAAGAAAAGATACATCCTCTCTACTCCGCATAATTTAAAATATTAATCAATATTTTGATAATAACACCTCCGTACAAATGCGGAAGAATAATATTTTATCATCACCAGTGAATGAAGTACATACATAAGTACTTATTATGTATTCTAAAATTTTAAAACATTCATACGATACGATTTAAAGTTTGTAGAGATAAAGTTTAAACTATTAAATCTGTACCTATATCTATTATATCGGGTACACTACGTACACAATTATTTTTTATTTTGCCGTAAATATTAAACTATATACAATATAGGTACTTCATTAATTAATAATAATATAAATCATATTATTAAATTAAACATCTGAATATTAATTTTTTTATTTGCAGGATACATTTCTGAGAAGCGATATACAGAGTTCACAAATTATTAAATAAACAATCATGGACAAGATACCAACAAAAAATGGGTGTGGCAAATAATATTGTTTTGTTTTGTACAAGCAAGCCACGAATTGAATGCAAACCTTGAATTCGCAAAATGATTTTATAGTACCTACCTAGCCATTAGTTATTTCTTTATAGTTATTTCTATTTACTATACTGTTTTTCAATTTTGAACACTTATGAAAATTCTTAGTTGAGAATTTAAAAATGTTAAAATAAGAATATGTATAGTTAAATTTATTTTACATTCAAATTTAAAATGTATTAAAATCCAAAATCAAACATATTTTGATCAACAAAAAAAAAAAATACAAGAAAATATAAATAATATTCTAATAATTTGTGAAATTAATACCAACTTATTGGTCTATACTAAAAATTAAAAAACAAAAACGATTAAATGTGTATAATATAGTTAGAATAACTTATATCATTTTAAAAATCCTTTATGTAGAGTCAAAAAAACGATTTAAACATTTTCAGAACTATATTTGCACATCTATAAAATTCTGAAAAATACGTATCGTAGACATTATTTTATGTTTATAAGATTATTAAAAGTTGTTTAATAATGGAAAAAGTTTTCCTCCCCAACGAGAATGGAATACGGGTCTCCCTTATTTCTGCAACGAGTTTTCGGTTGTTTTTAGTAATGTTCAAGTAAATTACTACCTACCTGAACTATCCTGAGTATCATTCTAAGTCCTGGTATATTAATAATAATAATATGAAACGAAAAACAAGAAGTAAAAAACGTAATTGTAGAATTAACCGATTATCCTATCCTCTGATCACAAAATATTATCTAAAACACATTTAGTAATTTTTAATGAATCAAAAGTTTGAATTAACTTAATATGTAACTTTCCAGTTCTCATATAAAAATTAAATTATAATGAAAAATTTTAATATTATTTATTAAAAAATCTTATACATGTATAATTATTCACCCATCTTACTATGTATACCATAACTCGAGACACAAACGAAATTTTTTAGAAAAGTAACATAATTTCTTATCTAAACAGTAAACGATTATAGTTAGTAATAATTAAAATAGATACACAGTTTAATGATACAATTTTAAATAAAATTTATAAAGTAACATTTGTTACTGCTAATTTATACCATTTTGCTTTAAGTACTGAAGGCCATAAACAAATAACTTCTTGTAAAAACCACATCTTAATGTCTAAATAAAATAATGAACATATAAGATCATCCAGTAAATAGCTTATCCATAAAACACAATGCATACATATCGCCAGAAGACATGATCAAACCTTGTATTATTTTTAGGACAATTTTTTACATGTTATTGGAAATTATAAAAATGATTGATTATCATTGTAGAACTATAATATATAAAATGATTAGCTAAATTATGCTATGCGTAGAACGGCGAATTCTAATTATTTCTTGTAAAACAGAAAATTACAATATTTGGTTCAATCTGTATAATATCTACTATATGATATTATATACATACACATTAATTGGTGATATATTTATATTTAACACATATAATAAATTGTACTTGTACTTGTAAATGACCTTCCTATTGTTATTATAACATATATTGAGTGCACTTGAATTACACCAACATGGTAATACGAAAACTGTTACAAAGGTAAATCAAATATATATATTTTTTTTTATTGAATCAACAATATTACCTGAAGATACTTTTATGAAGTTCCGTCATGGCATATGGTTGAAAATGCCAAAATATAATTAGAATGGTTTGTAGAATAAAAAAATATTAAAATCCAGTATAAATCAAGTAAAAATTGTTTAAAAACAGTTGCTAGAGGGACTATGCCGTTGCCCATTGACACTTGTGGCCTTGCTGAATGAGACTTCGATCCGGAGAGCTGGTACGCGCCTTAGCTATTGTGGGCGGCGCTCGAATTCATTGACGTCAGACCGCCAACGCCGCCCAATGAACCCCTTGCGACCCATCGGGGTAACATTTCTCCCATAGTCACTTGCGCTCGCCCAGAATAAACATACATATACACACGCGCAAATATATAAATTGTAAGACGTAAGTGTATGTGAGTAATTTTGTTTCACTAATATTAAAGCACAAGTGATAAAAAAAGGCTTAGGCAGTACCTATATAATATATATATAAACTAGGATTGAATCATTATTATTTCCAGAGAAACCCTAACTGAGTTCTAATTGGGTATTTTTCAAATAAAATGTTAACCAAGGAAAACGGGCATTATAGGTGTTTCATTCGGTTTGTTGGTATCGTCGAGTTGCTATGGTTATACATCATATAATATTTCGCTTTAATACTAGGTGACAGGGTTATGACCATTGACCACTAACCAATAACCATATAGTAATTATTTAAAAACAAAACGATAATAATTAATAAACAAGCACAAATATTGAAATAACAATTACAAGAGTATGGAACAACAAATTTTAACCTTTACGAAAATAAATTTAGAATGTTTTATTGTATTATCAATTTAGCATTTGTGTGCAATGGCTACAAAATACACAATGTTATTTGATAAGGAAAAAAGTACAGTTCATTTTCTTTTAAATCTGTCCCACTATTTACTTTTTTAATGGCCATATATATAGTAGATAATTTCGTAGTTTACTTATGTTGTATTGCTTTAAATAAAAAAAATATCAAATTTATTAGTTATCATAAATGTTTATAAGTTGTTTTAATTCTAATATTGCCGAATTTTTTTTTCAAATTAATTTGATAGATTACACATATAAAGATATAATTAAATTGCCGTAACAATGGAATGTCCTATTTTCCCGTATTTTCTCTACCCGTGTTACTATACATATTTACTGATATTGAAATAATTATTTATAGCTAGGTTTAAAATGTAAGTATCTACCTTTTTTTTATCATGTCACTGTTTGCACATTATTTGGTTCCCATGCAGCATCATTTAATGTAAAAAATAAAACTATAATATACAACTTTGGTTGACTTGCACGAAGCCGGAATCTACTTTCTTTAGCGGATCTTATGTATGTACATAGAGTCCAAGCAACACGAGAGCGTACAATACTTTTACAGTTGGCGTAGCCAAAATACAAATAGCTATACAAAATGATTATAACAATTTGATTGTAATAATTTTAAAAAGGATGGTACTGACGAAAAAATGTATACATCATATACAGTTAATTTATAAATGTCCCACTAGTTTTGACGAAATCACGAATAACTGTCAAATAAAGATGAAGAAATGTAAAACAATCGACGGAATTTTTTTTTTATTAATTGATATATATATATTATATTGTTCTCAAAGATACTTCAACTACTTAACTTCTACATCATTTTTTAAAATTGTATATGCTATATAATCATAATAACTAGGTTAAGGTGTTATAATTTTATTAAGTAACTAATTATCACTTTACAAATGATCACTCCATTACAATAATAAATTATCAACTTAATGTGATATTAAGTATATTAAAATTTTTATTTGGTTATCGGTTATCATCTAGTTATTTATTATGCATTATTATGTTTGGAACTTCAGAATCATTCTCCCTAATATATTTTATTTGTTAGTGCAGCCATATATGCGTAAGTGCGTAACACCCAATAAAAACTGAAACATCCAATAAATACTGAAACGTATATGGTTTGATATCAGTGAAATCAGATTTATTTTAATAATAAAAAAATCAACATTATGTACACAAAGTACCGATACAATATGTAAAATAGCATCAAACTGTAGTAGCTAAGTAAAAATATACATTAAAAATCGGTCATTAACTGCTTTCGTCATTTAAAATATTAATGTTACATTTTTATTACCAAAAAAAGGTACAATAATATAATTTTTAAAATTAACATTTTAAAAAGTTAATTTTTTATAATGAATTATTTATAATACAAAAATAGTTAATTGTTAATAATATTATTTATAATTTAGATGAGTAGGCTAAGGTTAGGTATCTTACCTAAAAAAAAAAATTCTTCTAAAAGTTTTTATATCCTATAATTATTTAAATAATTGTTAATATTAATCAGTAAACTAGTTATTCGAAAGTGTATAAGAAAAATACTGAATTTAAAAAAATGAGGTTAGGACTTGACGGTTTAGTAATGTATTTAAAAATCTCAAGTTCATAAAATGTATAGGTTATAGAGGGAGGATTTTAAGTACCGAACAAAATAATTAAATGTTTGAAAAACCATTAATTTTTTTCATTAGCCACCCATGAGATATATTATATATACTATTGATATAGTAATACCCAAATTTAAATTGTATTAATATAAGTTTTAGAGAAAATATTTTATATACAATCTAATAGATAATGATTTCATGTGACTATAAAAGCGTTTATTAATTATAAAAAGAAAGTAGGTGAGTCAGTATAGATGGCGCAATATTTTGAGATCCCTGTCCCTATTTCTCTTCTCATACCAAGGGATGAAAGTCTTTTTTTGTGGTTTGGAGGAAGAAATGAGATAACGTTCGAGGTAGAGGGGCTATGACGTAAACAGAATGAAACTAGCGGGTGAAGTAAAAGGGAGGGGGACTCGGACGATCTTTGACATTTAAAACGAACGGAGCAGAAGAGATCGATAGCTCCAGCCCACAACCCCACTAGTTCTCTGTATAATAATAATGGTAAACCTAAATTGATGTAACTACATTTATACTAAAATAATGTATTCAATTTAATAAAAAAAAAATTGTTTTAATATGGATTATTATATATTAAAATATATCAACTAAAATAAGATTATGGAATTAGTTAAAACAACATATTGTTATAATATTATATAACATATAAAAATTTAAGTAGTAATGCAAGATGAATTTAATTCAAAAGGTGGTATATCGTAAGTTTTATGCATTATACAAAATGTTACAAAGACAACTATATTTCTACTATCTACTGTTAAATATGTGTGATATTATCATCCTCTTTTGCGAATTATTTTCTCTAGGTAATTTTGTTTAAAATTGGAACAAAGTAAATACAAATATTAAATAATTACTTATATAGTCTAAAACCAAGCAATTCAAATTTTCGTTAAATCATCTCAAAATTATTTTATATTGAATTAATTAAAATTGTTGCAAGAAAAATACATAGGTATTAATCTAAAACTTTTATTTAGCAACTAATATTCCACGATTAGAAGAACATACATTTGTATTTTAAATTTTAAATACAGTTTTAGTTCTTTAGTATAAAATTAAAAATTGACTCAATCAATGAGAATAAAGGACACATCCCTAAATAAATTGTATTATTCTAAAAAAACAATAAAAAAGTATGAAGGCTCATTAATTAATAATAAAATGATGTTAGGTATTATATTATTAGGATTTTAAATTTTTAAAAACCATATTATGTATATTTAATAAAATATATTGACAATATCTGCAAGTATATTATTTCTAATCAAACTGTTTATTTATAAATATAGTTTTTATTCTGTTAATGCAAAATATCGATTAATTTATGTTTACTCAATGATAATTTAACTTTTTAATTTATTTCCTGACACAGTATAGTAGCTACCATAAATTATTTTTCTGTGTACCTATCATCAGTGTATACTTTTTTAATATAGGTACATTTATGCATAAGTATAAGACAAATATTCAGTTTCGATGCCTACATGAAATAAATGCGAGGACATTTAAAATAAACTAAACCTCAAAATAATATAAAAATATTTATGCTTAAATTAAATTAAATTTAAAAATAATACGATGCCTACTTATCATCTATTGTATACAACAAATATAATTTATAATACATCATTACATTAAATTTAAAATATAAAATAATAGTTAATTTAATTTTAAATGTTCATGAACATTTTGATGGTGATTAATAAAACATATTGTTTATTATATTGAGTATTTACGTAACATAAAAATTAGTCGGAAACTAACTAAAAAATAATTTTCAATGTGAACAAAGACTGTTTATTGAATGATTGAATTCACAATAGTCAAATTAACAATAATTTTAAAATATTCTGAACTACACACATTTTTACTGATAAAATTAACAAAATAGTATTGATTAGTATTTATACCTTCTTAGTTATTAACAACCAAAGATGGACATAAAATTAAGTGAATTGAGTCATCACGTTTTGTTACGACAAAAAAAGGCGTTACGCCACGTTGCGAAGGTCATCTATTCTTAAGTTTTTAAACTTTTGACACTCATTAATCAAATTTTTCAAATTGAAAATGAACTACATCATACATTTGTAAAAGATTTATATTTAAAAAAGAGAGGCTAATGTACTATTGTTGAAGTATTAGAAATTACAAGGTTGCCGAAAACTGGAAGGTCATTTTGACTCATTAAATTGTATAAAATATCTCTGTAGGGATATAATTAGGAAATAAATCGTGTTTGGTAAAAATTAATATTACGGGTGTATAAAGCACAACAATGACAACAATAAAATGTAGCCGCAAGGTCTTTAACGGTTTTGTATAGGCATGAATATGCACATGAAATTTCGACAGTATGCCTAGTTGAGTGTATAATATAGTATAATATAATACTACTAATATCTTAGACTATATAGTCTACTTTTACCTTCCTACATTACGGTTGTTTATCTTAAACAATTAATATAATAATGAAAATAAAATATTTTTTGTATGATTTAAAAAAATAACCTACTTATGCAAAAAGTATAGAGTATAGTATGAACATTTTAATATGGGTAATTTAAAAATTATTCAACGTTAGTTAAAATTAAAGCAATTTACTGTATTATCTCAATAAATTTAAGTTCACATAAGTGCATTTATAAATAAAACGTTAATAATATATATTATATAGACCTTCTATATGTTCCTGTATCCATCAAATAGTTTGTTGTCGAATTGTAGGGTACTTCGAAAATCATTGACAAGTTTAAATAAAATGCCGGTAGAATTGATAAAAATAATATATACATTTATATACACTAAATAAGAAAGAATCAGCTGTCGATCAGCACGCAACGACAAAACAAGTACGACTGCGCGTTCATATTTCCAAGGTCTCAAGGTCCGTCCTAGATTGCCAAAAATCCTATATACCCTCTCTCTCTCTCTCACGCTCTCACTCCATACGTACACTACATAACCCGTTCGTATTTTCATGTGGTGGGGCAACGAAATTGATTGTTTGTCAACTGCATATGGTAATAACTTATAAATACCTACATATAGAGAATCTATCCCATTTTTTTTGCGATGGAAAACAAAAAGGTTACCCCTGCTCCCCTGATCTGTTAAGCACCCACTGAGTATTGTCCTTTTTATAACTTGGATCATACTTTCTATATAACATACGAGTTCATTTGGCCGAGAAGCACGAGTATACGATACTAATGGAAATTATTGACTTTTCTTAAATTATTCTTATAAAATAATTACAAATATAGTTGAAACTAATAAATAATTCACTAACAGTGACATGATTATTATATTCAAAAAAAATTTTGAAAGCTCAAGAAATTATTTTTTTTAGATGAATAGTTATTGAATTTTAAATAACTCACTAAATTACATAAAGGTATAATTGTTATTTAGGTCATATTGATTATATTCCCATAATATAGCAAAGTTGGCAATTGCGGAAATATGAAAAATGTAAACATAGATGACTAAATAAAAAAGAAACATACACAATTTTTACACAAGAATAGTTTCAATAACCTAAAAGACATAAAGACTTAGAGGAGTTAGCTAAATATGCCTATATCTATAATTTCTATATGAAATCGAAAAGAAAAGGTCTGCCTAAAGCAACTATTTTGAATCACGTTTAGAATATAGAGTGAAAACTGAAAAGGAATATAGATGTGCATTAGTAAATATGTTTTTTGTATTAGCTATTAGATATTAGGTATACATATTTATGATTCATGTTTGAATAAAAATAAAATTTTAAAAACAAGTATTTCGAGAATCAAGAAAGAGGATGAACATTTTTAAGTGTTGAACATCATTATACAATATATATTCTATCATTATAATGAATTGAACAAAATTTGAATCAAATAGAGTTGGCATTTAACGGACAACGAAGGGCAAGAGGTCAGCTAGTATAATATATTAATTACAATATGGATATACGTTCCTATTTAAGTAAACGTACACACACATAAAATGCCTAAGGAGATAGATAAGATAAATATAAGTACTTATAAGACGTAATAAGATATACCATAAAGAGCAAGTTAAAAAAATGTATACATACCTGAGTACCTCACATTTTTCTAATGGAATTACATTTTTTTATATAGGTAAGGATGGTTCACCAAGCATGCTGCAGACTCCCATTTTTATTTTATTTTTATAATAAATTTATTTAAAATATGATTTTTTTAATTTTTATAACAATAGTAAAGAACCATATTCTCTATATATTATATTATTATTTAATACTTAGATTTTTTAATATTATTTAAGCTCCTTATATTTTAAAAATAATATTAATTCCAAAAATAAAATTTATAATAAGTACCTACATAGATTCAAAAAACGGAAGTGAACTATATATTATGCTTGGTGAATCACCCTTAAGATGTAGAGAAATACTCTGCACTGTATTAAACAAGAGAAACTTAACATTATGTGTACTATATTATATATTATACAATGTGATTCACCAGCCCACCACCATACATTCCTTCAATAATTCATCTGATTACAATTAAAACCTAACCTAATCCACAGAAAAAAATATTGATTCTCATCTGAAAAATAAAATTAATATCGAGATTAATATCGACACTCCTTTAATGAAATTATTAATACATAAGTAATGAAAATATAATCTAAAGTATACTTGAAAATTTAAAAAACAGAATTTGAATACCTAAATATATTATTGAAGGGAAAAACAGGGGTGAGCCTCGTAAATAACCTTGTATATATAAATATCGACCTTGAAAAAGTTCTACAATTATTTATCAGCCACAATGAAAAGTATATAAACAGTAATTGGTAACACGTGGAAGTATGATCACCATTACTGCATTACAGCAATTATTAAATTTCAAATCATATAAAAGACGACAAAATTACAACAATAATAATGAAAAACTATATTTACGATTCGAAAACTATATTAAAACCGACTATGATATACCAAATATAATTACTATAATGCTATTTAAAAATTGTATTATGTTTAATGAAATAATATGGCTTGCGAAAAAAATTAAAAAGTACAAATAAAAACTTGCTACATAAAAGTAATACGTTCATTATACCTATAAGATAGATATATCTATATAAACTATATAAAGGTATGTGGTATTATATTTTAAGGCTACACGATTGCAGCCATATTATAATGAAACTAGTAGAACTCTTTAACGATCCGCGGGCGCGATTATTAGTGATAATATTGTTTTGGCACATGAACGTCCTTGGCGTGGTCAGACCGTATTGCCGAAAATGTTATACGAGGGGGGCCCACGGGTGCCCCATTGTTATTGCAGTGCGATACACACACAGATGTGCCAAGGACAAGCGTCGGTTGCTAAAAAACCGTGCCCAACAACCTAATTCGGGCCCCATTTCGTCACACCACCGCCGCAATATATGACAGCGCAACGAATTTTCTATATATATCATCCAAAATGATTACTGCAATCTACATAATATGTAGGTGTAATGTTTTTATGTCTT
Organism: Aulacorthum solani; assembly: GCA_008528875.1. Taxonomy (NCBI): domain Eukaryota; kingdom Metazoa; phylum Arthropoda; class Insecta; order Hemiptera; family Aphididae; genus Aulacorthum; species Aulacorthum solani. Next base: position 7,714 of record PVMI01001503.1, on the reverse strand, counting down.
AAAAATCTACAAACGTGCGTCGAGTTGGTAAACACCAACTTTCAGCAACTATACGTCTAAAATAATTCCTCAAGCCGTACGATCTCTGCTACCCAGATCCTACCACCACATCAAAGTCTCATCAATTATATAATACAACTTCAAATTTTTCTTTACGAAATCGAAAATGTTAAAATTCATTGATAATATAATTATAACACACAGTGATTTGTATTGCTTCAATAATTAATACATGTTATATAAAAAAAAAAAATTTTAACGGTTTAAATAGAACATAAATATTTTTTAATATTTGAAGATATTTTTGATCGTTCGCTTTAATTTAAAAACTAGTTTTTTTTATAAGTTTATTGTGTACTGATAACATTTTATGAGTTATCACCGCCTGATATGTGTTATTAAAACATAAAAGTTACTTAACATCTTAACCTAATCGCTTCTGAAAATTGTAATTTTTATTCGTATACAAGAGAAATATATTCATTTTTAAGATATTTCAATTTTAAAATGCTCATAGTTAATAGATAAATGGAAATATCGTAAAAATATTAGTACAATCACTGATAATGTATTTAAACTATAAATTTGATAATAGATCAATTCACTCTAATATTTAAGCTAACAACACAATATTGGTTCTGCTGAACTCAAATTTGGTCACGCGTGGGTCAGAGAGAGAAAACAAATAGAGCTCTGACATCCTCTTATGCAATTCGTTTCATTGAGAACAATATAATATGAAGTTTAACATTAAAGATATGGTCATATTCGTAAATATGGTTCGTACTGTAGCCTTGAATAAATAATATTTCTGTCTGAAGAACAGTTAAAAATTCAAATATTAAAAACTAAAAAAAAACTAGCTAATCTAATTAAATTATTAAATTAATTGCGAGAGTGTGGACCATAAAATTAAGAATAAAATATTTTTATGATTTAGCCTATTAATATAAATATGTTGTTAATAATTAAGTAATGTTACCTAACATTAAAATACAAAACAAAAAAATAAACCAAACCAAACCTACACGATTAAAAATTGTATAGGTACCAACTAATAAACTATAGCTATACTCTCCAAAATTGCAAACTAAATGATCAATGCTAATACTATAATAGCATAATATACAATATAGATACATCAATAATAAGATCACTTGAAAACATGTCATATGCTGTCAAGTGTAAGCCACATCTTCAAACCAAAATTTAAATGCTGGAGACAATACAAAATATATTTTTCATGATAGCTCTAAAAGACCCCACACAGTTCATATGTAACAATAGCAGCTCCGTAAAGACACCGGAATACCGTTCTTAAATCCTTAGACATTTTTATCAAAGATCAATTCTTATGAGAGTTTGATTGCACTCAACTTCATTGAAGAAAAAAACAACCCATTAATAATATGCCCCCTTCCCCTCAAAACGTCCTGATTTCTACTTCATCCTTATAATCATCACCATTAACTAAATATTATACAATTATACATATTTATATCATAATTTATAAGAAAATACTTTTTTTTAATTTTAAATTTGATTTCAAATGACTAGGTATAAAAACATTAGTTAAATTATTTTTTAGTAATTAAATTGATAATTAAGTGACACAGAAAAATGCCATAAATGCAGGTTTACATTTTATATTTAGATACATAGACAGATAAATCTATTGTATAGTATTAAATATAAAAATATTAGTTAAATAAAATATCATCAGGCTAAAAATACAAACATTGTTATTGCTTAATTAATTATTTATTCGAACGAAAAAATTTGAATTTGTTTTGTGATCATTTGTAAGTAGGCCTATATTATTTTATAAGACGAGGAAAGAAGTATAAGTAACAGCTCTGCAGCACAAGTGTTAAATTTGAATTCACTAATAAATTATTGCATTTGAAAAACGATTCTGAGCGAAGACCGTCTATCGGCCAATATTACTGTATATTTCATGATATATTTGTATTGCTACTAGCTGTATAATTATATATCCCTACTTTGCTCAGGAAAAAATGAACAAACATTAAATACGGAGCTAAAACGACGTATCTCGGTCTATTTATTTTTAGGGAAACATTTATCAGACAAATGTGTCTGATTAGCTCAAAATATTTTGAAAATTTTAACAATTGCAAGATAAATTGCAATTGCAGATAATATGTGCGATTATTTATTATTGAATTTAAGTAAAATAAGAAAATCGTTTTTGTCAAAAACTAAGCTTGTGCAAAACTTTCCGTCATCCCAAAGCTTTACTCAATAATCTTAAAAAAACACCTTAAGTACCAACTAGATTCATTTACCTGCCAGAAAATATATTTCAATTGAAAATCAAAGCATTTTTTGAATTATAAATTTTGTGCATGAAAACAAAAAGCACACATGCATCATTGTAAAATCAGTAAGTTCATCGCTTCGCACAACATATAATATAATATATAATTTAAAGATATACTTCAACTTAGATACACACAAATCGAACGGTAATAATATATAACTATAGGTATATAATAGGATAATACTTAATTAAGTTCAATATGAAGAAGACGGATTATGGCAATATGACATACCTGAATATATTATGTAATGTAGGTACGTTGGTAAAATTACTAACTGTAAAATTGTGAAATCAGAAATAACGGTATAGGTATACTCATGGATATAGTGTGTGGTGCAAGTACTATTTCGATAGTTGGATAAATAATTATTAGGTATTTAAACAAATAAGAAATAGCAAATAAAATATTCAAAATATTATAAAATCAGTATAATATCAATATAATTAGGTAATAATATTAGTAATAAATGGAATATAGTATTAGTATATAATATAGAAGATATATAAGTATTTTTACAGTTCCAAATGTTGATAACAGACACAAAAAAACATTACCAGTAAGAACATTGCTTCACTCATAGTCTGTAATATTATATTTTGTTTTAAGCCTTTTACCCTTAAGCTAATGATATAATTCAATATTATTTATATAAATAATACAGTTAGTTAAAATATGTGAAAAAAGTCATTAGAACTATTCGTTATCTACTTATTTGGTATGGTCTCATTCAGTTAGGCGAAATAGTAATTCATCGAAGGTCCATTTAAGCAAGAATGCTAGGTATTGGTGGAGTAACGGAGTGTAGCAAATGTATAATACGTATATATAAATTCAATGAAGAATAAAAAAATTCTATAATTTTTACAAAACAAATATTACTAAATAATAATAGGTACCTATACAAATAAAATACGAATACAGCATCCAACTAAAAAAACTGTGATCACCTAAATAGTTATTCATTAAACATTATTTTATCATTAAGATGACGCTACACCCGCATGTGTTGTCTGTCTTACAAATGTACAACATAGCAAAAACAGTTTTGTGGGGGATAGACCCGCAGTGGTAGTCCTAGTAGGGACACCAAAACTTTACATAATATAGAAGATAATATTTTCTGTGTCATATTGTTAGTATTTGTTTAATATCATTAATAAGAAAAAAGTTACAATACTTTTAAAAATCTAATATTTTTACGTTTTCCAAACTTAAATAACTTTCGATATATTGGTTTTAAATATAAAAACGGTATGAGCCTACAATATAGTTAAAATTCCGCTTTATTCATGGTGAAAATTTGGTTTCTTAGTTATAACTGTAGCCTTCTCGGTTCTCTCCCGCGCGAAACAATCTTTGCTATGT
>PVMI01001478.1:0-16823 GCA_008528875.1 Aulacorthum solani | reverse complement strand
CATTCCTTTTGCCCCTGTACTTTCTTTAGATGTAAATGGAACACCAAATAAAGGTTTGCCATCAAAAATTAAATTAATTTTTTCTTCTGTATCAGCTAATTTGATAAGTTTATCATATTCATCAGCTTCAAGTTAACTCCACGATGAGTTGAATTATGTTTTTAAAAGTTTTATCCTATTACTAGTATAACAATACAATTGGCATAAGATTTGTCCATTTTAGTAGAAGCGAGGATAGAATTAACATCGAAATATAGCTTAATTGTTATCTTTTGTAAATTTAAAACATATGTAATAAATTATATAGTTCTAAAAATGGATATTATACTACGTAGAATAATAATATTATTAATTTATAAATCATCGGGTTTCAATTGTTGATACTTAAAAATAATTCGTTATTGTTGAAAATTATAACTAATCAAGGACAATACTTACTGGGCATGACTGTATCCATACTGAGTATTTTATTCTTCAATTTAGTGGGTAGCGAAAAACTGAATCCTCTCCACTTACCGTTTCATCATAGACTAGTGATATTTTGATTTTTCTCGTATAATTTATTTGTCGTTTTCAACAAAATATTCATACTTTGAACAAAACCTGTATAACCTAAACGCTATTGTGCAAAACAATTATTTATAGTTCCTGATACTCATAATATGTAGTTACTGATTATATTGTTTTGTGATAAATAGTCATAGAATACATAATACAAATTTATAACACGTGATTACCATTGATAATAGTATATATTATGTATGTATTTATTAAGTTAGTTACAGTTTTGATACAAAATTGTAGAGGAGTAACAAAACTAAAAAAATCAGGAACATTTTTTTCTAAATCCTAGTTGAAAACTAAGGAATAACATACTAAGGTACGTATAGCAAACAGATTCTGTATAGGTTTTAATCATTACTTATTATAGAAAAAACGATTGCCATTTGGGAAGTGAAAAATATGTGACAATAAACTTTTTTGTGAAAATAAGAATATTTTATGAAATATTAGAAGGGGACTTAGTTTAGTAAAAATAACAATAATTGGAATTGGTACAATAAACATACCTATTATAATATATAATATATATAAATACACATAATGAACAATATTCAGTTGAAAACTCAATCGAAATCGATTAGTATCGACGCCATAAAACAATAATCGTTATAATTTATGAGTCTTATATTACATATTTTAATTATGTATGGTATATAAACAATCGTTTATTCAATTTAATAGCAAATAGAAAGAAATGTATGATAGTAGGAGTAAGAAAACAAAGTGATGATAAAAACAAAAATCACGCGGGATCTGTTTTCTAGATCGGGGACGATGGGATCTCGGTACTTCCGGCCGAGACATAATATATTTCATTATATTGACATCGTGCGCTGGGGACAATCGAAAAACTTATTTTACATCGGCACCGCAACAATAACAATTATTACACTGAAATAAAATATATAAAATTGATAACGTCTCACTAGGCCACAGCCCTTCGCCAGGTGTCAATCGATCAATCACGCGTCGGGTGTGAGTATCAGTGGCGTGTCGTTGGTGACGATCGAGCTGTGCTTCAGGTTTCGTTCGTGTGTGTTCACGTGATTGGTGCGCCACTCGAACCGGCCACTGGAAAACGCGCTCAGATCCCTAGTCAGACGCCTCTTACCCGCCATGAAGTCTAATCGCATTTTGAACTCTTGTTTGAATTTCTCCTGCGAATAACAATAATATCACCGTCGGCGTAAACCTCAATGTTGTTATCGATACAGGTAAATTGTTTTTTCGTCAGTCTCGGTTCACCGGACCCGTTGATGTCGGTGATATTAGGCCATAAGACATTATTTCGTATAAAGTGTAAGCTATACTAGGTATACATTTTGCCTGTGATGAGAAGAGTTCACTGTAGAATAATTGTTTTTGTTTTATTTAGCCATTACCATATATTATTATGTTGGATGAGTGTGTTTTAATAAAATAAACATAAAATACCCTGATTAAGTATATTAACTGTGAGATAAACATAAATTTCCGGCTTTGAACAATGTGTGTTTTTGAAAAATAATTAATTAATTAAATAATTAAAAAAATAACTCCCATTGTATTGTCATTGGATTGGGGTACTTGTAGATTTCAGCGGAATGTAAAAAAAATTAAGACCACTATGAAATACATTATTCGATTTTAATTATCTTAAATTTCTTTTGAAATTGCCTGTATCAAAGTCCTTATTATAAAACATTAGGTACTCTCTGGCAGTGACTTTTAAGTAATTACACATAAACTGCACTAAACTGTAAAATATATTACACGATCCAATTAATTTTATATTCAGTTCCCACGAGAATCCATATCGAAAATAGTCTATTAGCAAAATATGAACCTATCAAAATAGAGCTTTGATAATATAATATTATTAAAGTATAATAGTATAATATGTCAACAAAATTTAAATTTTGTATCACAATTTATTTTGTACTTTTTGTTACGATTTACAAATAAAATATAATTATAATAATAAAAAAGTGTAAATGTATTAAACTTGGATGCTCTACACTCACGTTATATATGGAATAAATAAATGGATTGTAGCAGCTATTGCTCATGGCGAACCAATCGAAACAGAACCAAATTATGTTGATATAAGGATACCTGAAATGAAATTGACAACAAAGAATTTTATTATTTATCCAAAGTATAAAGTCTTGTGCGAAAAAGATGTTATTCATTAATTGAACATAAAATAATAATAATAATAATAATGTAATACTCACTCGTTTATTTGAGGAAATATATGTTGCAATAGATTGTACGTTTGCAGAGGCAGCCAGCACAATGTGAATAGCGCAACAACGATGATAAGCATTTTTATGACCTTGAAAATAATCGTGTCAAGTTTAATGACATTGTATTCTAGCTTGATATGATTATAAACTATAATAATTTTAATATATTATAATAGATAATACCTATATAGTTATTATGATTGATTGTGTGGGTGTCACGTATATTATGAGCGTGTGTGGTTTACTACGTGTTTTTCGAGTGGAAAGGATTCCGGATAAGGATGTTTACGGGATTAAATTTAGTCATGTGAATGACATTTCTGGTCACAGGCTTAGGTCAAGAAGTATTATAATAATATAAAAAAAACTTGAACCTATACCTAACTGTATAAAAAAAATAAAAATCCGTTTGAAACCCGATTATAAACTCTGAACTGCGGGTAGTTATATTTACAATATATACGTGAACAATATTATAAAAAATAATATTAAAAAAAAAATACAAATGCATTTAAGGGTAGGAATACACGGAAAAATCAAATCTGGTTAGGTTAGCCTAACTTACCGGAGATGGTATTACATATAAGATATACGAATAAGCTTAATGGAACAGTGCTATCGTCACTATAGGGGCTGAAAAAATATACTTTTATAGAGATTAAAGATCCGGCTCGGGGTCACTTGATCGCTATACATATTTTGTTCGGGCAGTTAAACTCTAAGACATCGTTTGATTCGCTACACAAAGCCACCTGACAAGAAATTCACAGCGTAAAAACGAATTTTTTTGTCACCTTAGTATAAAATATATACATGGGTAGATTATTTACTCACTAAATCATGAAAAAAAATTGATCCGATAAAATATGGTAGACAGTTTAAATCAAAAACGTCGCTCATTAGGTCTGTTTAACCTGAGGTTGGTCACAGAGTAAAAATTAATATTTTTTGCATAGACTTGAGGGATCACTTGCTTATTAAACCAGGGAAAAATTGTGTCTAAAAAGATTCATAAATTGCAAAAACATGCCTAATGAAAATTTTCAAACAGAGCAAACCTTAATATTTAATAATACATTAAATGGACATTTGGACTAATTATTATCATTCCCAAAAAAGTCCGTGTTTCCTGAACTTTTACAATTTTGTTCATATTTTGCTTAGTTATAAGCACATAATGTGCCTTGATTTTTTTATATGAGTAATATACCTACTATATGCACGAAACAGAGTATTTTTTAGAATGCCTACCTACCTAGCTGTTATTGCGAGTATGTGTAATGCTCTCATTACTTATATGCTGTTTAAAAATAAATGCCTCACACATTTAAAAACCTTTAATAATACCAAATATGTACCAATTCGATATAATAATTCCACTTGAAACATACATTTTAAGCTAACCGCTTCTATGTAATTGTATCTGTATGAGTCATATAATATTGCACAAAATTTGAAACAGTAATTTATAATGAATTGTCTTGGACGACTTTTATGTCTTATAAATAGTATCCACCAAGTACTCGCAAAATTGATTTAAGCATTTTTACAAATTTGCAAATCTTCAGATTTTATTTTCGTGTGCTCGATAAAAAAAAATGTTATATTTATCTCAAGTCTAATTTTCGGTGAGACCGAATCTCCTTTAATAATTCTTGTCACACCACTATTTTATTGGTACGTTAAAAATAGAGTATGAAAATAACTGTCTGTGCGTTTCTAAGTTGCACAATAGAGTTTTTTTGTTGAAACGTAAAAAAAAATGTAAACGGTTAGGTTATAAAAGGAAGAACTATAGTCGTATATTATATTTTGGTTTTGGATGATGAAGTAAGTTTTAAGTAGAGTAGAAATACTGGATGACCCTAATAATTAATCTGGGTTTGTACGAGTATGCGGAACATCCGAATTCACCAGTACTTAATATACAATCTTAACCTTATATGTCTTACAATTTAATGATAGTTACATTTACAGAATATTATAATTTACAGATCCCACTGTATCATACTTTTTATCTAGTGACAGATATAACAATATGAATTAATAACGAAACATCATTTGTATGTGCTTATCGATTGGTTCCATGGTATTATGATTTACGATGTTATATAGTAATAGTTGTATGTACAAACAACATTATGTTTGAATGTAAATCAGTATATTTAAGACGTGATAATTTGTCTACTCAACAAGTTATTAAAATATCAATAATAATAAAAATCACAATAATGTTGTGAAACATACAATGACTTACACGCTTTTTATTTCTCATCAGATTCAAGTCTCTCTGCGACTGTGCGTTTCCGGGAGCCGACGAACCCCACAAGGCGAATCCTATCCCGGAATAGGCCCACGTCATGATCGACAGAGGTATGACGTACTGCACGACCACCAGTAGCGCCCTGTAAACGAGCATCACGTTGTGTGACAAGTTGACGTTTAAGCAGAACGGCCAGTCTTCGGACACGAAAACCACCCGTTGCGCATACGCCATCGGCGAACTCAGCGCCAGACCGGCGATCCAGATCAGAGCGATCACGCACAGGCATTGGGTCTTCGACGTCCTCGCACTGCGAACACAAATGCATCGCTAATGTTGTGATTATTACCATCATTATTGTTATTATTGGGATCATATTTTTTAGGAGACTATAATAAATAACAAAATTAAAAAATGACTTGTTCCTCGAATTCGTAATAAATAATAAATATATTGTTATAACGCCTAAATATATTATAGGCGTTTGTATAGGGTTTTTTCTTCCTGTTTCCCGGTATTATATAGATAGCCGTTCAACTGTAGTCTGTAAACCATGGCCAAGCAGTTTTTAGGAAATTTTTATCAGTTATAGTTTTTGATTTTCGTTCCCTCCTCGCCAATGTTTGTCTCGGATATAATACGGGTCGTATTCTATTCAATGTGTCGTAGAAGATTTATCGTTTAACTCGGACGACGCCAATATTTGATATGATTGTTAGAAAGTTGTTTTCACTTGACTTATGCACAGTTTCAATTATTGCTCTACAGAATGTATTGGCTTACTTTAACACGATCAAGGAACATCAATGCGATTGATAGATCATGATAAATGCACAAACAGTTAAACGATGCGAATTACGCACGGTATGTGAGAATCTTCGACAACGCGGGCCGAAAGCTTTCACAAAAATATATTCGCTGATCCTTCGGTCTTATCTTTTCCATGTGCATTTCTATTTAGGTGAATGCTTACGTTGTACGGTTGAGGAGATCAACGCGAAAGCGTCTATATAGATTATTATTAATATTCTTGCATAAAAATCGCGTAAATAGGATTGTTATGAAAATACAAAATAAGAAACCTATTTGATGCAATAGTTTGTAATATACTTACTTTCATAACACTATCACATATAGCACAATGAGATCGTATTACAATAAACAATATTTTACCACCTAATACCCTCCAACTAAATCCATACATAGTAGGATTTATCGGAGTAACTCAGGAATGTGTAATATAAACCGAATAGAGGTTACGGAAATAACTATATGATATTGAGATAAGTATAAGTACTTGAGATCAGGATAATATTGATACGAAAAGCTCTTCGTTTAAGAAAAGCAAAGGTTTAAAAACTTAAGTTCAAACTATGATTTATAAGCTGAAAACAATAATGTTATAGTAAAATGAAAATTTTATTTTGTTGAAATACATAAAAATATGTTGAAACTTAAAAAATTAAATTTTTAATGATTTTCAAACTATTATTAAGTGGAGGTAATGCATTTTATAGTTTTAAAATAGATTAAGTGAGAAAACCAAAGCTCCTACAAATTTAACCTAAATTATTATTATTATTTTTACACATTTTTTTCTCTATATATAATCTAAATAATAATACGCGAATAATTATAATACGGCATCTTACCTACTTGTAAAAAAAAAATGTATCTTATCTCAATGGCCAAGCTGCCGAGTGTTATTTCTTTAGAAAAAAATTTGCGGCTTCTTACTAAGTCCCACATAACATAAATATAGGTTCTGGAAGTAAGGGTATGTTTAGAAATATTTTTTAAAATTTTAAAATGAGACATCCAACAACCTTTTTTACAATGATATATTGTTATCTTTTAGTTTTGAAAAAATGTACATCATATAACATGCATTTTTAGTGTTAATTAATAGATTATACAAAAAAAAAAAAATAAGAAGAAAGAGCGAATATTAATGTTTATCACACCACAGTGAATTTATTGATTAAAATGTATAAAAAATAATTTAATAACTATATGGTCTGCAGTTAATGTTATGGATATAAATTGAAAAATGATCGTTTAATTAATTATATAATATAATTATATTTCTCTCTCTCTTAATCTATCTCTTAAGCAAAAAAGCTTTTTACATGATTAAAAAAATATCATATTATCATAAATAGTTTTTGGGAAAAGTCTAAAACTAATTCTTCATGCTAATTTTATTGATCCAAATCTACAAATTTAAAATATCAGCATAATATTTATACCGTTCTACAACTGATTTCATAATGTAATTCACAATTATTTTTTTCAAGAGCTGAGAAAATCGAGAAAATTCTCGTTTTGTCATGAAAGTAATAAAATTTAACTTCAACTTTTATTATCATTGTATTACAGCCTTCACTCCTATGGTATTATTCTTAACATTAATTTTCATGATTTTACTAAATATAAATAAACTGGGGAAGTTACTCTGCTGTTTAGTAAGTTTTGAGTGTGTGCCTATCTCGTCGTTGAGTAGGTCATTAATGCAATGCGGATGTCTTAAATGTTGACTCAATAATATATTCTTTTATATAAAGGCTGAAATACTTTTTATGCTCGGAATTGAGTTGCGCAATTTATCACTGAATTCAAAATATAATAATTATTTAGCACATCCAATACACTACCTAGTACAATGAACTATTCAACAATGAAATATATACATACTCGAAAACTATACTTCAAACCTATTCCCCGACTCTTAGTATTATAAATTTGTATGATGATGGTTTATAATAGGTACTTACTAAATTATTGAATATTATAAATAATAAGTGTCCAATACAGCTGAAGTAAATTTGAAAAAATCGATACTCTTTACAATATACATACAAATTATAAACTATTAGATAGGTACTAGCTATCTATAATTATAGTAATTAGAATTTTTCCCCACGTACATGATATTTACTATTTAATCATTATTATTATTGAAATATTGAACAATTATTTTAATAGTCAGCCTTAGGTTGCAGTTACTATTGTAATATAGAACACCTAAATGATGCCTCTTATGCATAATATAGTTATGTCAGTCCTGCACGATTTTTGATTTCACGGTCACAAATTCCCTGATTATTAGTTTTGATATAAATTGTAATCTTTTTTTTTTCATCCATCTTCTATACTTCACAGTTTCCATCATTAATATGTATTTATTGAATATTATGTTCTTTAGTTTAAATGTAAGACGGATAGTTTTGGTAGTAATTTTGTTGTTTTTACTTGATGATCGTATGAATGATTAATGAATAACGTTGTTATTGTTTAAGCAATAGAACATTATAATAATCATTTTAACTTATATCATATTATATTTACCATTTTAGACTCAACGATTTGTAATTAAGTTAAGACTGCTATCATGTGCTCTACTATTTTCTCAACTGTTGTTTCATGAAACATTGTTGACGGGACATTTTAGTTTTAAAACACTTGAGTGGTTCGGTTTGATGAAATAACTTTTTCTGCGGTAAAGAAAATAAAACAATCATCTCGTAAGAATAATTTTCTCTGTAGCGGAATTCCATGGTATATTATGCGATACCTACGTATATAATAATAATATTATAATATCATATTATTATTATTATAAAAACTACGTAACTGTAATAATGCAGCCGTTATTGTGCCACGTAGTCATGTGGTTTACTCGAGGAATCGGTAGAACGTGCAATCGATATAATACGTACCTTCGGCGTATCTAACGATCAACGGATAGCCAAATATTTAAATAAAAATAAACCAACTCTTTCTGGTCGTCTTTGCAGGGCAAGAAGTGTATGAGGTATCTTAATAATGTTATTATGTGCAATGTCGTGCACGTGTGGTATTTGTTTTCATTTGCGTAAATGTGATTATTTCAATAACGTCGACGCTGCCGCAGACAATAGTTATATCATGTGGAAACTTTCAATATATTATGGTGGCCATATGGACCCTTAAGATCACCCCCCTTATTAATGATATGCTTTAATATGATGCAGGAACTCGCAACAGCGGTCACATAACGTAAATCATGGTTACGATTTCTGAGCCTACTGCAGATGATATCAAATAATTGGTCATATTATGTCTTGTTTATCATCATTCACAATACATTTCAACGAAATACTACCGCCCATTATTCACATGCATATTAGGCACTATTTTTATTTATGTAAAATAATAATATGAAAGTACGTGCTTAGGATTTCTTATTCGCAATGTATACCCAAGGGATTTCATTGGATTAGTATTTGCGATTCTGTTGACTATGTACATACACAGCAAGTATATCATATAAAATATAATGCATGCGTTATTATACTGCAATATATTATTATATTTTGTACAAGCATGTGGACGTTGGATGGACAAGTTACTCTATCAATTGTAACTACTATAGACTAACCTGACCTTACATGCGTTACACTAAAATTGTGTATCTAGTTACAAGCTACAGTCGAAGAGGCTTGGTTAAATTTGAGATTTTATGTTATAAGTTACTTAATATTGTTTATATTTGTTTATTTAAGAAAATTATGACACTAGGTATTAAATATTAAATTTTGTTTGCACCTGATATTATATGAGGGGTTCATAAGAAAAAAGTATTAGGTATGTATAATAGTTACCACTAAAATTGCAGTATTTAAGAGTATAACACAGACATTTATTGAAATATTGGTTACAAAATGATTACAACATTTTAAAACTTATATGACGTGTGATTACTAGGTAGAATGTATTACATAAATACAGTATTCAAACGTCAAAAGGCAAACAATAATATGTAAATTAAGTTAGTAATACATTTAGTAATAAGTAGGTAATATGGATAATACCTACTATAGTGTGTATGCATGAACGGTATTGGTACACTAACGACATAACCATTAATTTGTACAGGTATTACTGATATGAAAAGAAAGGTGAAGAATAATAAAAATAAGAACCTAGTTCAGTGTATGAAAAATACGTTTATGGTTCTATTCAAACTCTACATCAATAGGCAATAATTAAATTGAAATTTTTTAATAATAAAAATAAACAATTACTCGTCAATTATAACATAAGCGTAATAGATATTATCCAACTATTATTTAGCCTCGTCTCAAGTCAACATTTCAAGTAGTTGTAACTTCGAATAAGGTTTTATTTTTATTACAACTTATCAAAGTTCTCAAAAGCTTCTCATGTCCATACGTCATCATTCAAAAATACCGGAATTCGTTAGTAAACAATATTAAAGTACAACCATTTTAGACTGGATGCGTATAGAGGAATGTATTGGTCATACAATTTTTACAGAGATGTTTTTTGTTTATTACTTTTTCCTTTGAACACTTTTCCGAGAATTGTGTATAAAGTTGAATGTAGCATGTTCAGTTTTCACATATTTGTAACTCAAAAGTTGACTGTGTACGAAACTTAAAACATGAATTTTTTGTTTTTTCAATAGTTCTTTTTCTCAGCCTAAAAAAACCGCCGACAGCCGTTGAATAAAATATGTCAAAAGTATTAGCTGTTTTAACTGAGATCTTCCCAGAACCTTTTGTTCCCGCATGTGATGATTTATATTAGGTATTTAAATTAACATCAAACAGATTACTATACGTTCATACCCTGTGAAGAAATATTACAACCGAAGCGAGATCAGTTCGTTTTGTTTAGTCCGGTTGTTCTACATGGAATAATTATATAATTTATAAATTCGTTAAAAACTTCATTAAATTCAGTTGTTATTCATTCAATCAGTGTATAAGTAATTATGCACATTGATTTTACTTAAACATTGTAATTTGTATGTTTTTATGCGTCGGTCCTAGTTTGGCTTACAATAAAAATGATGGTGAATTAATTGTTAATTGTGAATTTGGATAAAACGTGATTAATTTGCATCGTAATTCGATGGCAATTTTTTTTCACAGTTGATTAATTATTATTTGTTACGGAAAACAATTGAAAAATCATTTCAAATATTGAAAAATTACAAAAAAATAGTTAACAAATGATGTGTAACTATCGACTGAAATAAATCGATATACCTGCTATATTAAATATTATATTATATGCGTACTTTGTAGCGATAAGTACCTACACATTAAGTGAGGATTAATTGCGCTCATGCCGTTCGTCGTATCTATGATATTCGGAATCTATAACATCACAGACGTAAAACCGTCTGAAGTTTGCTTTTCCCTTTGATAAAGAACATGACCCCATTCTCAAAGGCTAGCCAGTCGCAATTAATATACTCACGCGAACGGATTGAGTATGGCTTGGCGCCGGTCCACAGCTATGGCGGTCAGTGTAAACACACTCACCGTGATGGAAAGAACGTGTATGAATGGACAGAATGCGCACATGAACGACGGAAGATTCCATCGTTGTAGCAGAGCGGCTTGAAACTAAAACAGAAAAAAAACCGTGAATTAGCCATTTTATCATAAAATATAGTCCAAAATCCGTCTCAATAAAAGTTAACACGATGGTTTTGTTTTGTTGTTTTGCGCTCATCCAGTGGTGACTAATATTTTTTTACAGAGAGCCATAAAAAAAAATTCTTGGCGGCCAAAGAATTTAAACTTTTTCCTTTAATTGAACATTAAATTTTATTGTTGACACATTTTAATAAAGGTACACTGAATCAGTCATGTTATAATTATAATGAAATGTTAATATAAATGCTCTATGCATATTAAATAAGTTGAATTTCGGGTCATAAAAAATGCTATATTATAATAATTGAAAATAATGGTAAATTCCAACAATTGAAAGTATGGAACAGGTTACATATTCCATTTAGTTGTCTGTCGTTTAGCGGATTATCCCAAAATTAATTTTTAGGTGCTCCGCAAAATTGACGTTATGCTTTTATATTTTGGAGCAATTATATGCTCACTTAATCAATATTGGCACAAATTACTATCCCTCCACTCGATACGGTCTGTGTAGTAAGTAAACAAATCAATCCTGTACCAGATACCGGAATCAAATGTTGTAATACCGCCAGCTCAATAATAATAATAATAATAATAATAATGTTATCTGCTACGCCATTTTCATCGGGTCAGCTCGTATAAGTATACCTATATACCTGCCCCATCCTATGGGTACTGTGTGTCGTTGTCGTGACGGTCATAGGTCTCGTGCACCGGACGTCCGAGACAGACCCGTTGCTAGACATACAATAATTTAGTGACGATAAACATCGGCTCCGGTCGGTTTATATCGAAATTGAACGTGTCCCCCGTATACAATCTTATGGGTATAACAACGACAGTGTGAACTCGATATACGGGTATCACGGGTAAATACAATTATGGTATGTGGGCGTGAAAATAAATAATGGTCTCGTCGATGAAAAATACGATAAATTTTGCGAAAATGACCCCGTTCGCCTGATGTATAGTAGATGTACATATATATATGCATTTTTTAATATGCGTAAGACGTTGAGATATTTATATTAATAATCTCCGGCTTTTAACGATTATATTGTTATAATCTCATTGTGACCACAAACTAACAGTCTTAAAATTAATTTCAAATAGGCAACTATTAGGAAGCTATAGCTATTGGCTTAGTTATAGGTACTTGAATAAGAAATATTTAAATACAATTTCGATAACTATCCAAGCACATTTACCTAAAACATGATTGCGATTTGTTTTTAATACTTGCATACTATCTATAAGAGCTTTTTTGAACCACAGTATATGTTTTCGGACGTTTTATTTTGGTATACATAAATATTTTTGTACAGTTATGATAAAATATTTTTTTAAATTAATTGGAGCCAAAGTTTCATATAACTTAACTTGTGATTTTTTGAATATTTAACTAAAAGCTCGTGAAATAAGTATATATTTAAATATTTAATTATTTTTAGAAGTGTATTTAAAATGGATACAAACTAGTATTTGAATAATTAGTTTATTTTAGCCGATAATGGCTTTAATAAAACCAACATTGCAAGAATCGATATTATACAATATCATACATTACAGTATCGAGCCCACGTCATAAACGACGAAATTGCGTTTGCGCTGGTCCGAGAATCTAAATATTTTTTTCGCGTTTGGTTATCAACAATTTATCTGGGTATCGCGGTGAGTATATAATATTATTATAATGATTTATACACCATGTATTGGCGTTACAGGCAACAGCGCTGTAGTTAGAAACTCGAATGTTTCATAACGGTTTTATCCGCAGTTACCACTGTATGCATTGTATTTTATTACATTGTTTGCAATTATACCAATTATTCGTCGAAAATTAAACATTATATAAATTTATATCGCAATACAAATACCGTAGACTTATTACGATTATTACTATACTTTATGTTCGCCTGGTTATTTGTTTTTAGTAGCCGTAATATTCAAACACTAAATCATTGCGTCCCGCTCAAAACAAATAGTTTATTACAGAGTTTTTTTTACGTATTCTTATTATTTATAGCTGATAATGGGTAGGCAATAACTATCATTTGATCACCAGAAAAATGAATAGGTGCCAGTTTAGTATTCTAGACCAAAAAAAAAAAACAAACTAAATTATGATATTAAATTAAATACTTTATAAATTATAAAAGTGCATTTTTAATCCACTTTAAGACGGCGACAATAATTTTTTTTTCAACTCGTAAATCGTAAGTGAACTGCAACCTAAACAGTTTTAAAGTCAGATAAATCACTCTTTCTAGACTGTATAAATGTCCAAGATAATTTTATTAGAAAAAAAATCTAATATATTATCAGCTAGTACCTATCTTAATTAAAAGTCAAGTGCGATGTTCATTTAAATTCTAATTATTATTGTCGCTTTGAAACAATAGTATAGGTGCCATGGGTATAATATGTGTATAGTTTGTTGCATACTATATCCCTTGTAAAGTTAAAACTGTATAAAACATTACCGTTGGTCTGATACACGTCGGTTACCTACGTCTAATAAAATGTGTAACGTGTGGGTTGAATTTTCACTTTACTTTTTCGGGCGTATATACAATCCATTTATTAGCTTAGGGTTGTGTCCGAAACATTACCGTTAATTATTACAATTAATAGAACAAACACATATTTTAATTTGCGTGCAAGCGCACGTAAACGTATTACATCATATTGTGTGTGTGTAATGTGTATATGAGAACTTAAGTTTATAAGCAGGCAGCAGTCGGATTTTGGCACGAGGACAAGAAATGTTGTCCAAAACGGCTTCCTACGGGTGGTAATCGCACAATAGGGGGCCGAATATGGCCCTTATGCGACCGGATATTGTTTTCCGTATACAACACAATAATAGAGCACAATGATTAACCCATGAGTGATGACATTATTGCTAACGTGTGGTGCTTGGGACGAGATAGTCTGATTAAATATTATAATGCTTTAACTATAGTGTAGTAGTAGTTCAAGCACTCGACAGCTGGGATTTTAAAGTACATATAGGTACGTGAAATGCGTGGCGACAAATTATCCAAAAAGAAAAAAAAATCGAATGTCCAATTAGTGTTATTGTTATTTTTTATTTTAACACGTTAATTCTGTTCTAGAGAAAAAAAAACATTTTGTACTTTATTCAGTTTTATTTTTTCACGTTCTATGCAAAATAAATCACCAGTGCTGCAAACATCAATTTATCGATGTTGTTGGTAGTTTAGAAAATAGGATATAATATGATAAAAGACAAACTGGGGTATCTAATATTTTATTTTTAACAATATCAAGATAATTGGTTTGTTAGTTTTGCAAAAAATTGTTTGAGACGGCAAATGTGTTCCGAATGAAAAGTTAAAAACTCAAAATATTTAAATAATTTACATGGTATTAAGAAATTAGTAATTGATAATTAACAAGTATCTTTGCGAAAGTCAGTTTTTACTCATAGCCATCTATAAATAATATGCAATGGTAAAATTATTAAAAATAATGATTGCTACCTAGGATAATAACAATTATACTTGAATAATGCTCATTTTGGATTTTGAGCATAACGATGAATATTGGGTTTTTTGTTGTTGTTATAATTCAAAAAATAATTGATAAATAACAGTAGTGATTTGTATTTTTTTTCCAAATACTTATTGATACTAATATTTTCTAAACATAATAACAATTTTAAAATATTCGCCTCTGTTAAGTTTTTGTAGTTTAAATATACATTTGAAATTTTAATTTCAATTTTTCAGGTTTTTTTTAAAAATTAAATGTATTATGTATATTAATAAAATTTCTGATTGAAATTTAAAAACCTTAAAAATTAAATATGACGTAGCTTATTTATTGTTTTTGGCGAAATTGAAAAAATCAAAACTTAAAAAATTACATTATTTAAATATTTAAATAAAAGTTTGAACTTAATATTTATATGAAATTTATCAAATTAACGAACATTTTCTTATTTATTTATTTTATAATAAAATAGAAATTTGTATAATTTTAAATTCGAATACCTACAAGTCTTGAACGTTTGATACAAGATTATTTATAAGTTAATCTTATTACTGGTAAAAAAAAATAAAAGTTGAACGGAAGTTTGAACTCAAAAGTTTTTGTTATTTTGTCGTAACTTATATTGCAAAATATATTAATCGTATAAACTTGAAAGTTAAAACATTCCACTAAAATGATTATTTTCTACCACCAACACAATTTCAAAATATGAAGACTTATTGTAAGCTATTTATATTAAATGCGTTTTAAATGTTTGATTCTTTTTTCAATAAAATACACTAATAAAAAATTGATAAACTTGAAAATATAATAGAAGGTTTCTCATAAGTTATTATAGTATTTAAATAATTTTAAAAATACATTGGTGTTCAACATTTTTATTTATAAACATTTAAGAGAATATAATTGGAAGACACTTGAATATATAAATAATTGTTGAGATTTACAGTTGCAACTTCCTTAAAGATATTATAATTGTTATATTATTGTACATTTTGTACATAAGTCGGTATCTATTAGCTTAATACCTAATAAAAATAATATATGAAATGATAATGTTATTTTAGTTTATTTATTTAATAATATAAACGATGTTCTTGAAAAAAATTAACTTGACTAGCTACCTAACTCTACTATTAATTGAACAATTAAATAAATTATAAAATATCCTTAGAACTAATATAGAAGCTAACACTCATCTCAACATTTGTTAGAGCTACAGCAGAGTGAATTCACTGATTTTTGTTTTATAATTTACGGCTGTCAACGAATTATCGGTGTTTCGTGTACGTACTTAATAAATTTTTATTTGCAAATACAAAATAAAATATATATTGAAAAAAAGACATTTATTGACGATTTAACATAATATTATAGATTTTTAATTATATTGTATGACCTAAGAAAAATTATTATACTTTATACTTTGTGTAATGAATTATTATTTGTAAACTCTAAAGAAATGATTTTGGTAACGTTTAAATGAAAAATATGTCGGTTGAAAACCGAACTCACTGGCCGTTACAATAAACTACATCCCGCTAACTTGGAATTCCTAGACAACAGCAACAACAATGACGTCCATTATTGTGTATACACACAAGATGTCGGAAAGAAACGATGAGAATAATGCCAGTTGCACCAGAAGTCGAAATTAAATTTAAACAAATACGAATCATTTTAGTTGTATAATGGTGTACGTATAATATGGGTGCGATAAAGTGTTCAGAAAATCCTAAATTTGACATGGACGACTTTATTTAGGCCAAAAGAGATATTATTGTTTTAAAATATAAT
>PVMI01001403.1:0-12001 GCA_008528875.1 Aulacorthum solani | reverse complement strand
AATTCTTTTGTACATACTCATGTTTATTTGAAGGCGGTTTAAAATTAAACAATTCTGGCTCGATCATTATTATTTATATAGCCTTATCAATTCGACATAAGACTATAGAAGACCTATACGAGTCTATTCGATCTGTTTCAAAGAAAATCAATTTATTAGAAACATGAACATAATAAAATATCGCAACATTTAAATTGGTAATTTTAAAGTTGAGAAATTTTTGAGCAAGATGCTAAAGTGTATTGATGATTGATATTTGATGTACCTTGATTTCAAGCTTCGACCAGTAAAAATTTAATGTGGCCATGTGGGTGAAACACAGACCTACTGATAACACAGAACAGTGCTGTTATCAGTGTACATTCTGTAATTAAACATTCGAGCAATCTACATTCTAGCGGTTTATGTTCTCGACAATTATATGGGTCCAGTCAATTGTTAACTTCACACTCGTCTGATATTTAAACTGTTGTTTTAAACTTTCAAATATTCAATATTACGCAGTATAAAGTTCTTACATTTAAAAAAAAATGTCAAGCTCTGATGATGATTTGGATGCATTACAACTTTCAGCCGAAGCTCAGAGAGCTTTAAAAGAGTTTTATGAAGAACAAAATGAAAAATTATTATCTCACTGTGATGATAAAGATGCAACCGATGTAAAATTTGATGAAGATTGGGTGAGATTGCAATTTTGAATTGATTTTTTTTTTCATTTATTATTTGTAACATACAATTAGTGTTTTGTTGCAGCAATTAAGCCAATTTTGGTACGATGAAAAAACATGTGAACAAATTGTTGAATGTGTTTATAAAACGGTTGGTTCAAATGGTAGTATAGCGTTGATATCATGCCCTACATTGTATAAGACCTTTAAGAAAAAGTCACCCACAATGTTAAGTATGTGCAAGAACTGTATTATATAATGTGCTTATATTTATATTTTTCAATTTTTAGTTAAACTATTTGAGTTTGACAAAAGGTTTAGTGTTTATGGTTCAGATTATGTTTTCTATGATTATAATGAACCAATGAAATTTGATGAAGAACTATTAAACAGTTTTGATTTAGTCGTTGTTGACCCACCATTTCTTTCTGAAGAATGTTTGACAAAATCTTTGCAAACTACAAAATCACTAACAAAACAACATGTTATATTATGTACAGGTTAGCATCACAGAAATTATGTTCTTATAATTTATCTTGTCTTCGATTACAATTAATTAAATTATTTCCTGTACAATTTTCAGGAGAAATCATGGAGGAATTAGCAACAAAGTTACTTAATGTCCACAAGTGTTCATTTGAACCAAAGCATAATAATAATCTTGCTAACCAATTTGCTTGTTTTACAAATTTCTCATCTGAACTCGATTAGTAAGTATTTAATGATTTTCTCAACTTCTACTGTAAAATCGAGAAAACTGATGTATTTGAGTGATTTCATATAATTATAACAATTATACATTTATTTTACTATTTTTTTTTCTTATGCCTATAAATTATAATTGTAATCTATAGATATTTTATACTATTTTTAAAGAAAAAATTTGTAAGAATTGTTATTTTTGTTTACCAATCTAATTAAACTATAAAAAAAGGTTTCCAAAAATTCATCTTGAATTTTTTCTCTAATTTATGATCAGTGGCAAATCTTGAACTCAACCCCTGAGCAAAATAAAATGTTGGAGGCTCTAAAAAAAAATACCATTAATGTACCTACTTACTTATTTTAATTAAAAACAAATTAATTATTAATTACCATGTATACAATTTAAAAAAAATATTTAGTTGTCCAAATAATTCATTATATTTTTATAACTCTAATACAATATTTAGTCATCTGAACAAACTAATATGCTATTATAGTATTATGTTTATGCCATTTATGGATTATGATATATCTATTTCCATAATCTCGGGGGCCAAAAAATGTTCTGTGCAATGTAAAATTTGTACTGTCGGCTTATTCAGCAATGTTAATTATGTATTATATTACATAGGTGACCATTTTATTATGTTTATCTTAATAGAATAAAATATATTCTTAATATTTTTAAAATGTTGAATTGTTATTCATGAAATTGATCTCAGTGGTTATCAAACACTTATTAAATACAATCAAAGAGAATAATGTGAACACAGTTATTTTCAATAAATTAAACATAATGCATAATAATAACATGTTTAACGTTTAATGGACTTCTGCTTAATTACCGAGGTATAAGTAGATCTAAAATGTATACAATTCAACACATTAGAATAATTTAAATTTGACTAAACAATAACAATATCATAAGTACCTACACAAATTTCATAAGTAAATTTAAACAAACATTTATACAATTAAAAACAATAAATATATAATATTTATTAAAATTTGCAACAATTGTACAACAAAAATATATGTATAAAAAATGTCACCAATTTTATAGGAACATAAATTGCCTCAAACATACAATAATAACTTAATAGTTAACATTTTCACAACAATAATTGTTTATAATAATTTGTAATTATAAAACCAAAAAAATGAGAATGCCTACAAATAATACATATTATATAAAAAAATAATAATTTAACCACCTAAATTATAAAAATTTAATTTAATTGCTTATAATTTATATATAAAAGTAAATAATATTTCGAATATTTGAACTGTATTGAAAAGGTACTTTGAATAATGTAAGTACGCATACCATCACGATGGGCAAATATCTCTTTTTCCTGAAAATGATACTATAGACCTAATGCCTTTCATGGAAGTCTAGAAAAAAGTAAATATCAAATCAAATCAAATTCTTACAAGATAATAAAATAAAAAGATAAATGTTTACCTTTTTCTTGGAAGTATTTAAATATTCTTTATACATTTCTGATCTTATATACCTCTGGTAGCTGTCACTCTTCATTAAATGGTAAACATGAACCTGATCAATAACAGTTAACATATAATATATACTTTAAAAGTTCTACACTAACTAGTTTCTAACTAAATTGGAAGGTCTATTTTCTGTTTATCATGTCTTGAACTCCATTCTTAATCTTACATAATGAAAATGTGCGATTACATACGGCAGCAATATCAAATGCCCATCTATCAGGAGCGGACATGTTCTTTCGGCTTAATTCTCTCGACTGAGAGTCAATGTTTAATGAATCACCACTTAAATACTCTGTCCAGATTTCTTCGGCTGCTTCAGGTACTTCACGTTGTGGCAATTTCTTAAGATTTTGTACTGCTTCCCAAAATCTTTAAGGAAAAAAAAATCTATAAGGTCTGTTTTATACTTTTTGTCTATAAACAAGCATATAATATGGCATTTATTCTTACTTTAAATTTTCACAACTAAATTCTTTTTCCAGGAATTTTGTAAAATGTTCCTTTCCCGCAGGATCAGCTAGAAGCTCTTTTAAACTAAATGCCCACCGTTTTATACGACGTACTGTAACTTCTTTCCTATATGAAAACATAGAACTATTTTTAAAATTTTAATTGTTTCTAATAAACTTGACGATCAATAAAATTACGCACGAATGTTTGTCACAATCCCATACTTCAACATTATCTAATAACCAAGGGTTGCTAAATTCTGGAGGTGTAAAAAATGGATCATATTCTGCATACTGTTCAAAATAGGTAATGTATCTAGAAGGAAATGTTAGATAGTCAGTACAGTGTATATTACAATTATTATTATATGAATTGAATCAATACTAACGTGTCTGCAATTTTTGATAGTTTTATATTACGGCGATCAAGCTTTAGCCGCATTGCAGTTATATCTTTTTTTATAGATTCAATAGTAGGTTTACCAATGTTAGTTTTTACTGGGAGCTGTATAGGTAGTAGTAAGTTGGCAATGTCTCCATTTGCTGAAATAGCTAACTCTTTGTATCTCTTTAATTTTCTGTAGTCAATTTCTGTTGTTATTATAGTACCAGGCTGTAAATAAATTCAAATGTTATGTTATATTGTTTAAAACTTTAAAGTCATTCTGATAATTACCATTGGTCTATGTACGTCCCAAAATGCACGTTCTTGACTATCTAATATTTTTCTTTCCATGCGGTCTCGTTTCTTGTCTACTTTACTTTGAGCCTCTGCTTGTAAGAATACAAATTCCCATTTTCGAGATAACACCTTTTGGAGTTTTGCTAAATTTTCAGCTTCATAATCAGCCAATTCTAAACGTGTTTTGTTTTGCATTGTTCTTTTGCACAGGTACACAGCTGAAAAATCAAAGTATTTTTCATTTTAAATAGATATTTTATAATTCTATATTAAAAATAATGTGTCCCATTGCTTAAAAAAAAAAAATAAGATATTTATATTTTGCATTCTTACCATAGTCAGTATTTTCAGGGTCAAATATATTTGATGGCCAGTAATAAGGAGTCTGTAATAAATAAGTGAAAATATTTCAATAAGAGTTATAAATAATGAACATCATACATTATATGTAATTTAAATGTATTTAATCTCTTTTCAAAATATATATCTATACAGCTATGCCTAATTCAGGTAATTAATAGTTATGATTTATTGTATATTTAAGCCAGTACTTTGGTGCGGGGTCAAAATAAGTTAAGCTAAATTTTACATTTTGAATTTTTATGTATTTTTATTCTAATAAATACAATTTTTTTTTTTTTTGTTATAAACAGATATTAAGTCAACACTTTTTTCTCAGAGGTATAACACTTAATACTTAATATTTTACACATTTTACTAAGATACATGGTATATTTAAATTTAAGTTGACATAATATATCAATTTGATCAATACAATCCTAATACCATATTTATGATTAAAAAGGATTAAATTGATCTAAATACTTGTGTTAATCTGGATATAACTAATATATGGTTAATGATTGATTTTTACTGTTAACAATGATATCATACTGAATTTGATGCTTAATTGTACCATATTGTACTATATTTTCATTTTCATTTATCAACCTAAGTTTAAATAATATTCATAAGACTTGAAAAATCAGCCTTAAACCTCTACTAATAACATTACTGCTATTAATATTTTTTATAATAAACATTTATTTATATTCAACATTAACTACCTAAGTAATTTACTTTTAAATGTTAATGTATTAAACCAAAACAATACTATATTCATCATCAAGAGTTGTAAAATCACTATTCAATTAATTCAACTACTTACTTGAAAACGATAATAAGATCCATCATTCTTCACATTCAGAAAATGATCATCAATTGGAAACAAGTAACCATGAGAAGACAATAGATTTGCAAAGTATAATGCTTCAACTAAAATGCATGAGTATAATATTAATAATGTTTTATTACATTTATTTGCATTGGTCATTATACAACCAACTGAATCTTTACCTTGATCATCAACATCCACATTCTTCATTATCCACAATATCAAATCGGTTCCTTAAAATAAACCATACCTTATCATTACTATTGGCTGGGATGTAAAATAACATGAATGTGTAAGAAAGTTACCCGTAAACACGGAAGGCACTTTAGCTCTGAACTTGTTGACAGTACGTACAGGAATGCCGGTGTTCTCATCCTGCATCCGGTCCATCATTTGTTCCATCTGAAAATATGAGGTTTGAGTGCCAAAGACTCCAATAGGAGGGGGGGGTAGTTACAAAATAGCAGTTATACTTTTTTGTACACTATCTGGTGCTGAGTAATGTTGTCTAGGTCGGTCATGGAAGCCGCCGTGAGTGACACGGTCGGCGTGTCAACGGGTAGATTGCCATCAGTTTTTTGTTTCTTCCGTCTAGCGGACCGCTCAGAACCAATGACCAGGCTGTGGATGGGTCGAAAAATAAAACAAGATGAGCATCATCAAATTGGCATGTCTACACTATCTATTAGGCGTATTCATGTAGGTAGGTATGTATAATAATATTCTATGGTCAGAGCGTGACGGGGAATGGGGATGAACACCATGCAATTGGGGAGTGTGTTGATGGGCAGTTGGGACGCATCAGTGAATACACTACAATATTATGTTATGTTAGAATATCTTGCGACACATTCGTGCGTTAGGTACGTACCTTTGTCCCATGGCTTTAAATATGTAGGAACATAGTATCCCTATCGGTTTTAACAGGACAATTAACATCTATGACGCCCGTGTGTGGTGACTGCGTTCATTAAGGACACGACGGACAAACGCGTCTTGCGGGGGACGGTCGTGTGGCTGGCTGGCTGGCTGGCTGTCGGTCGGTCGGTCCTGTGCGGGTGGGCGGTCGGGAGGGAGTGAGCGTTCCTGGTTCCGTGTTGCAAATTGCAATTGTGTAGTGTGTATGCGGAACGAGTCGTCGGTGCAATGTGTACAATGTACAATGGCCGTGACGACTGGCGGGGAGCGGTGGCGGCTGCGACAACAATAATATTATTCGCCTCGCCGGAGCAGACTCGCGAGTCGGCGGCAAAGGGATCGGCGTGGTGAAGAGGCGGCGGACCGCGGACGACCGTCGTGAGAGAGAGCGCGCGCGCGTGCGAGGGACGACCACCGACTGCCCAGGGCGCGCGCGCGCGGGACGACCGCTGCCGAATGCCGATCCCGTTCGGCGGCGGTACATCTTTCGAGACAACTTACTGCTCCGGCGGGCTAATTTTAAATCAATACCTACTCGGACAGTCGGACGGTGGCGCGCGCGCTGTTGGGCGGGCGTGATCCCCCCTCCCGGGGAACCCGCCGCCCACGCAGTGTGGGTTCGTTAAACCTCGATCGAGATTTTTAACCGATTCAAACACGATTTAATGACAGCAATAGCATAATAATAATTAAATATTAATGATTATATTTTTATGTCGTTAATGATGTTCAACATTCTCTAGTCTTAGTCTATAGGGATCTATATTGTATTTATAATCTATACAGGTATATCTTAGAATTCAGGCCCAATGAGATCGGGCTTAGAAAGACAACATTTTGGGGACACCAAATATGATCAAAACCATCTTATAATTGATGCATAGTGGTATACTATCTACATCAGTGGTAGAGTCAGAGTGACAGAGAGCAGATATTATATAGTAGGTACCTAAATACTGAAGACTGCGATGACCTAATGAGTAAATTCCGATCGATCGGGAGAGATCCTCGCGATCCCTGCCATTAGTTTATTACATGTTTACGTAAATATAATAATATGGTGTTACTCACTACGCAGTACCTATAAATATATAATATTTTATTATCCACACCCACTCATGATGTGTATTATTATGGACACTGCCACACGATTCGTTGAATGGCGTGATGGTTTCCAAAGGGGTTGACTAAATATAATTAATAATTATTAAATTATTTATACTAATAACTTGTCGACCAAAAAATGGTTTTAAAAATAAATTGTGATGTGTTATAATATCTGCAATATGTCAATATCCTTATTGTAAAGGTGCTACTTGTCAAGACCGGATTTGCCAAAGAGCATAAGGGCACGTGGTCCGAGCTCAAAATATAATCACTACAAAATTATACTTAATTTCGGTCCTCAATCCACAAATAAGAAAAAAAGTCGGTTTTTTAAAATAAAAATGTTCGTTTTAAGTAACATGAAATTGTAAACGGGACACGGGTCGTGCAGGCTGCGTATATAATCAATCATCGTGGTGACTACTCCGGTGGTTTGAAGCTTTGTGTGAATGACGGATGGTGCATTTGTGTCTATCACAATATGAATACCCAAAAATTCAATACGTTATCGACTTTCTTGTATACTTCCATTTACTTTTTTTTGAATATTGTGCACAAAATGTATACTATACATACCCACTATAATATCATATTTGTATATAAATTATAAAATGTATGTTATAAACTATAAATAATGTTTTTTAACTGTAACACATTTTAAATACAAACAAAATAATATACAATTTAATTGTCAGAAAAGTTTTAAATTGGAACTTAGAAAAATTAAATGGACAGTTAAAAAAAATGTGTGGAATGTCACTAATGGCTGGAGAATTATGACGAGTACAAAATACAGAGGGGGTACAGAGTTCTCATAATAATACTGTTATGGTGTTAGTTTTAATATGATGATTGTTTTTAAAAATTGTGTTTGAAGACACTATTTATTGCAAAAGAAATGCTTTGATCTTCAACTTCGAGAGTGGTTTCTGGTAGCAATGTAGAATATCTGATATAGGTAACGTTAACGTTAACAAATTCCGAAAAAGAACTTTTCAAATAAATCAAAATTTAATCTTGTCCATGAGTTGGAAAAATCTAAAACAAATTAAGGAAAATAGGCAATTGTCCCGAATTATCAAAACCAGATTTTGACAAATCGATTTTGTTCTTTTGGTTAGATTTCAAAAATAAAATATAATTCTAGAGACTTGAAATTTACACCAACTATATTTATTTTAGCATTTTCTACTTTTCTAGATATAAAATAATTTTTAAAATATTTTGGTGATTTTTGTAGTATCTGTAGACAGTTGAAATTGTTTAATATATATTGAAGTTGCGTATGATAATATTTCTCTTTGTGACTGAGAGTAAAATATAGCTTGACAATTTAATACTAGGATCTTCGTAGGTAGCAGGTACCTAAGTTGTTCTTATCACAATAAATTATAATAAATATCAAAAATACCTACAGATTAAAACATTTTATAAGAGTTTGAAGCCAAAAATTTTAATTCAAAACAAGTTCCTCGTTTTACTGGAATAAAAAAAAGTTTTGAGTTGAGCTGTATATATTTTTTAAGTGTGATTACATTTCATATTTTGAAGACAAAGGCTATTCATGAGCTAAATAATGATTTATCAAATGGGTTTTGATATTTTGTTCCAGTTCAAACAATTTAAAACATAAATCGTAAGAACGGTCTACCAT
This sequence comes from Aulacorthum solani, assembly GCA_008528875.1. Lineage (NCBI taxonomy): Eukaryota > Metazoa > Arthropoda > Insecta > Hemiptera > Aphididae > Aulacorthum > Aulacorthum solani. Next base: position 3,132 of record PVMI01001403.1, on the reverse strand, counting down.
TACTTAGATTAAAATTATGAGATAGACCATTTTAAATTGTGATTTGTGACTTCTGTCAAAGTTTCGAATCATTGACTTATTAATATATTCATTTCTTTATAGTCTGTTCTTATAAATCCGTGTGAGTTAAACATCATTGCGTGGTATATGTGCAAATGTGCAGCCAATAATATTTTTATGTGAACAATATTATGGTGGAACCACGGTTGTTGGATAGGTATACGGTTCTACACATAACCGTGGGTGAAACTATGCTATGTACTATCTACGGCCGTGATAATTTTGATAACGACACTTGACAGATTTCAAAATAAATATCAAATTTGAATTTCCTGATTTTATTTTTACTCAGGGTTTGGAATGTTTGGACTTTTGACGTATAAAAATGTAAACTAAAATAATAATAAAGTAATTGTATCTAAGTTAAATCACATAAACGTTAATTTTGTTTTAAAATGTTTAAAGAATGTTTCAAGTTTTACAAGCATATTAATTCACTTGAACAACAATTAGATGTTATAGACCTTGCAAATGAAATCAATACCGAATTTATGGTAAGTTATTAATTTTCTAAAATGTGTCTAATCAAAAACACTAATTTGTGATTATTATTTTATCATAGAAACCTAAGAAATTGACTTCAGAATTGTTTAACAATGATAAAGAAATACTAAATGATCTTGGTTTAAAGAGTGATTTATCAGACTGGAATTGTTATGATGTCTTAAATGTTCCTGGTAAAATATCAAAATCATTATTTGAATCAACTTTTAGTATTATTTGTATTATTGTTTGACATGCCTAGGTTTAATACTTATTAAAAATCCATTTACATCAACTGGTCAAAAATATTGGATGAAACGATGCATTGTTGACTATACGAAAAAGCCAAATCGATTAAATATTGATGCCCACCATATCCTTAGCGATGGAGAAGATTGGTGGACTACAACAAATAAGTTAGCTGTAAATTTTTGAATTATGATTAATATTAAAATCTTAAAGGCATAAAAATAGAGCCAACATAGCTATTTGCTGTTTTAGTGTTTTTAGCATAATAATAAAGCTCAACAAATTATTTTATTTTATTTCTTCATTTTAATTAGATTTAATTTGTTAGGCATTGTTATTTATATTTTTTTTTTCATTTTTAGGAATGGAAATGAAAAACTTAGAGATCAATTACGATGGGCCACACTTGGATACCACCACAATTGGGATACAAAAGTTTGTTTCAAAATATATTTATATTTTTTTATATTTGTTAATACATAAATTGTTATTTTTTTTTTTTTTGAACAATTTCATAAAATTCCTAACAAATAAAATGTATGTTTTTTATGTTGATTTATAAATTATTTTTGGTCTTATAAGTTCTTGAAATATTACTTAATACCATCTAATTAACATTCATAATACAATATTAATATTAACAAAAGTCAAAGAGATTAATAATTTTCATCATACAATTTTAAATCAGGTGTATTCTGAAACCGCAAAATCTGAATTTCCAATGGACTTATCTAAGCTTAGTAAAACCATCATCAATTTATTACAATTCCCTGATGAATTTATGGCAGAAGCGGCTATAGTAAATTTTTACCATCCATCATCAACACTCTCTGGACATACAGATCACTCTGAGTATAATCTAAGCGCTCCACTATTGTCAATCAGGTTATAACAATAGATTCAAAAATTATCTACGCTGTTAAATTAACTTATATATAATTTCTATGTTGTTACGTGTCTTACAGTTTTGGTTTAAGTGCCATATTTCTTATTGGAGGACGTTCATTGGATGACAAGCCATCAGCAATACTTTTAAGGTCGGGAGATATTATTATTATGAGCAAAGAAAGCCGGTTATGTTACCATGGTGTACCAAAAGTGCTGATACCTAAAAATGATCAACATTTTAACTATGCCAATGAGTTGGAGGACCCTTTTAAGAGCTATATGCAAGTTACAAGAATTAATATAAATGTTAGACAAGTGAATAATATTGTTTGAAACTATTAATTAAACTTAATTGTACACCAATCTGTAAACAATATATATGAATAAATTATTTATACAAACATTTAAGACTATTTATTTTTATTTTAGTACCTATCCAATTGCATACCAAATATATTAATTTATATGCAAATATCTGTATTATATATTAATATATTGATTTAAATGTTGTAATAAATACTAAAGATCTAAAATAACAAGTAAGTTGAACCAAAAAAAATGGGTCACTATAATGGAAAGTGTTAAATTTAAATTCAATGATATAAAATGCATACAAAAAATTATTCTAATCAAAGACGTTCTGTCACCATATAATATTACTTATTAGTATAGTATATTTGATGATATTATTGTGAATAATGTAATTTATTTTACTATTAAGAATTAGTACTACAGTAGGTTAAATTCATTTTTGCCAAAAAAATTACTTTGGAAAGGTAATTGTGTGTAAAAATATAACAATATACTCTAAAAGTTTCAAAAACCCACCAACAATACCTTTAAAATTCCAACAAAATAAATTACAACATTATTCTTGGTTATTTAATATGTAATTTTTGTCCAAATTTGAACTTAAAACAACTAAAGAAAAAACTGTGACTTTATGGTTTTTAGATTTTTTGGTCACAAAATTAACTATTTGTGTACAACTTTGTTTTAAATTTTTGATCTATAGCTATAAAAGTTGAACATTTTATAAATATTTAACTACAAAATAATTCGTAACATTTGTCACTTTAAGTACTTATGAAACAAGATCATGCCCGTGTATTTTTAATATTTTTCAATTTCTAATATATGAATGTTATACCTAAAATAATTTGTCTTAGAGTTAGGTACACCAAAAATCAAAATTGATCTTGTCAAAAACCAATTTGAGTAAAAATTCCTATTTTTTCTTAATTTTTTGTTACTTCCGAAAACTACTGGGAATTTAAAATTCCTGCCTCCCGAATGCACCTACTAGATTCACTTTTTCACCGGAATAGTATATTGTGTGACAAGGGCGGGAAGTGAGCCACACATACTATTTTTTGTCACGCCCCTGCGTTCATGGAAAAGGTTATGCAGGGACCTATGCAACAATAGACTATCCTACAAAAGTTTACGTCT
>PVMI01001391.1:3929-15189 GCA_008528875.1 Aulacorthum solani | reverse complement strand
ACTTAAAGACCTCAAGAATTCAAACCAATTATATTCTACTATAATATAATATCTCCTCAATAAATTAATTAGCAATTAATAATTACCCTAAAGTACAATTTTGGTTTAATCATATTGTAATAAAATACATACATATTACAAACAAAAATTAAAAATCAAGAATGTTTACATGCTGAACTCTAATTTGGTAAGCGTTTTTTTATTGTATAAGAAAAATAGCTTTTTAAAGAGTGAATAATTTAGACTTAATTTTTTTTGGCAACACATTATGGTAATACACACTAGTTGAGAACCACTGCTATAAAGTTATGTTCTGATTTTGTTACAAACTTATATTTTGAACTTTGTTCAACCCAAGATCTAGGAATAAACTAGATAATCAACTCTTTGTATTAGTTATTAATTTCTTATTTACAATATTAATTATGCTATTATTGTTATTATTGTATTTTCACAATAACATATTACACAAAGATAACACAGACACACTGACTATTTGACCCATAAACCAGGGCTTTCCAACCTACGAACCGCATCCAACCCATCAAGCTTTTTGTACCAGCCTGCCAAGCTAAAAAATGTTTTGAAAATGTATTTAATATAATATTACTAAAAATAGTATATTTTAAGTTTATTTTAATTATATTATCACTCAAAAAAATGTTAGATTGTTATGCTGAACTGTATGAGGTTTGGTCCTCAATAAAAATGGTTGGTGACCTCTGCCATAAACAATTAAAATAGAATAATTAAAATATTTAGAATGTATTTTAATGTTATAAACTTATGATGATAATTATAATTCATAATACAAAATAATAATGGGAAAATATTTTTAACTTGATAAAATATTGTTACAAACAAGTATAGTAAATGTTAATATACGTAACATAAGGAAATACTTTTGTTCGTTTTAGTATTAACCATTACAATGGTTTTAATATAAATATTACTGGAAGTATCAGTTATTCCCAATTAATTTTTTAACTACAAAAAGATGGTTAACTATATTTAGTTGTCCATTATATACAAAACAATACCAAATTACTTTCATTTTTTAAACTTGTTTCTTTTGGTTATGACAAATTTTTATGTTTAATGAACAAGTTAGAAGATTTTTACCAGTTGTTTTCTAGTGCATAAGATATAGTTGATACAATAAAATAACATACAATTATATTTTAACATTTTCAAAATGGTTAACACAGTACAATATAACTTACAAAACGTTAGGTTTTAATACTATGATGAAAACACAAATTGCATCTGTACAATTCAATAGATTTAATTTAAATAAAAGAATCAAAGAAGTGCAGCTAACCTCTTTTTTTGTGCCAATTTTTAATTTATTTTTTAGACTATTCAGCAAAAGCTAAATTTTGTAATTATAATAATAATATAGTTAATTTTTACTAAAATATATTTAAAAATTGTAAAGGACCATTGTACTGCTTTGTATGGTAAAATGGAATTTTAAATTAATAGGGAAAATGATTTATTCATTATTCCTAATCAAAGCCACTTTAACCTAATCAATGCAAAGGTAAAACGCGTTAAGTCTATATCACCATAGTTTACAAATATAATACCAAACTAACAGCCAACAAACAATTTATGAATTCATTTCTTCATCAATTTAGATAATTCAATGCCCATAGCAGCTGGACTCCTGGTAACAACCACGCCAGCCTAAAAAGTATATACATGTTATATATTGATGACTTAACAATAATTTAATACTAAATCACCTTTTCTAAAGCATTAATTTTGTCTTGAGCTCCTCCTTTTCCACCAGATATGATTGCTCCAGCATGGCCCATCCTGCGGCCAGGTGGTGCTGTTAATCCAGCAATGAATGATACAACTGGTTTCGCATTTGGACCCTAAACAAATAATAAACATATATTTTCAATAATTTATATAATCAAAATAATTGCTTACGGAATTATGTTCTATCAAATATTCAGCAGCCATTTCTTCTTGTTGACCACCGATCTCACCAATTAGAATAATACCGTGTGTATTTGGGTCTTGTAAAAATACTTCCAGGCAATCAATAAAATCTGTGCCATTGAATGGATCACCACCAATACCAACACATAGGGTTTGTCCAAGACCAACTTGAGATGTTTGATGAACTGCTTCATAAGTAAGTGTACCTGACCGAGACACAACACCAACCGATCCTTTCAAATGGATATGACCAGGCATAATACCAATTTTACACTACAAAATATATAAAATTGAACAGTTCATTTACTAATATAGATTGATACAATATGATATATAGTTGATAAAATAGTATACATACTTGTTCTGGAGCAATGATTCCAGGACAATTAGGTCCAAGCAATCTAGATTTGTTCTGTCTAATTAATTTATGTTTCACTCGTACCATGTCTTGTTGGGGAATTCCTTCTGTAATACAAACAATTAAAGGGACCTCAGCATCAATAGCTTCTGAGATTGCTTTTGCGGCGCCTGGGGGTGGTACATAAATAACTGTTGCATCTGCTCCAGTTTCATCCCTTGCCTATTATAACCAATTAAAAATCAATACAGTTTTATGATTGGAACAATTATTTTTATTATTATTGTTATCACTTACTTCTTTGACAGAGTTGAAAATTGGTAAGCCTAAATGAGTTTTTCCACCTTTTCCAGGGGAGACACCACCTACCATACGAGTTCCATACTCTATAGCCTGAGTAGAATGGAAAGTTCCTTGTTTACCAGTCATTCCTTGACAAATAACTTTAGTGTCTTTAGTGAGTAGTAAATTTTTTCTTGTTTCAGCATAGATGCGTGGATCAACTGTATTTGATGATGATCGTATTCCCATTAAATTGCATACTACATGAATTTCAAAAAATTATTCTTAGTCATAATAATGTAATATAAAACTTTAAACTATATAATAATCAGTTTACTTTAAATGTTGAATGATTAACTTGATGTAATTTTATTTTTTATTATATCATTATTTAAAAATGCTTTTACTAATACAAAGTTGTATATTTTTAAAAAGTGGATAACATAATAATAATAGATTACACATATTATAAAATATAACTATATTATTTTTAATAAAATGAACAAAGTTCGGTTTAATTTAACACAAAATAAAATATTTGTACATTACTATCAACCATTTTAGCGAGCCTATTCATGACGGCTAGATAATTTATAATTCATTGATAATAAAAAATGTGTGGTATGTGGAATGTCTTTTGGAATGTATCAACAAATCATTTTTATAAGTACCTCCCTAAAATTCTTATATGGCAAAACTAGACTAGGAAGACACAAATATTAGGCTCAGATATGATTGAACGGTAAAGTAACAATAGGTACAATAGGTCAAATACACGAACCAGGAAGTCGAATTATCTGGAAATCATTGTCATAGTACCCTAGACACGGTACGGTATTCGGGAGGTGGCGCGTCGGCCAAAATTGTAGGTGTTGCGTTAGGCCTTTTCTTACCTGCGATTCTGGAGAAAACCCTGGTGGAAGCGGCCATCGTGAGCGTCAAAATTATTGCAGGGAGCTTGACTGGTTCGAGAAATGCGACGGCAACCAGAAAACTGATCGTATTTCTAGTAAAATAATCGGCTGCGGGCACCACCAAGTGCAAGTGATAAGAACGGCAAAGGAAAAGGTCGACGACGGCAGGCTGGCGGACGGCTGTTCAACCTCAACGGGTGAAAATTGATCAGCAAAAATCCGTCCGCTATCACACGGACCATAACCGGAGTTCCGTTGTCGGGCTCGGGCGGCGGTAAGAACATATGTTGAGGGCCAGTGCTGCCAACGGGTGATACTAGAAGCGCTACGGCTGCTGCTGCTGCACTCGGCACTCGCCCACACTTGACAGAATGACTAGTCCATCATACGCATGACGGTCGTCGACCAACCATAGAGTTCGGGCACAATAATCTATCATGCGCACAACCGCGGGCTACCGCTCGCCGCTGTTTACCTTACCGTTGCTACGTCCTGCGACTCGATGTGCGCCTGTGCGCCTTGTCTTGTTAGTGGTTTGTCGTCGTGCGGGGGGCGGGGAATAACAGTACGACACTGGTCGCCAGTCGCCTCCGTGACCCGCTCCTCTCCGCGTCGTCGCTTCAACAGCTGGGCGTACGGTGGAGAGAAGAGAAAGAGTAGATTACACCAGTACACTACTACAGAGCTGCTGCAGCCGCGGCGGCGGTAAGTAATTGTTGAATGGTGTGCGTGTGTGTGTGTGTGTGTACCTAAATACCTATGAAATAGAGAAAAAGAAAGGAGGAAAATCGTTCTCTCACGTCACCGCCGATACGATACGGTCGTACTAACCGTACGAGACTGAGTGCACTGCTCGGCGCTCGCTGCGGATCCTCGGACCATCGGGATTCCGATGATTTTTTTCCTCACCCCCGTTGGACGAGCGAAATCTTCTTCTTACTTTTCTGTCCCGTCCTGCGTATCGCCGTCGAGTTCGCTGTCCTCTCAAATATGGTCTTGAGCTCACGAATCACGCACCGACGTGCTGCATGCCGATACGTGAACCTAGGAGACGATATACCTGGGCCTCGACATCTGTCGCCGAACTCGAAATAGACGTCTGACTTGACACCCTGGCCGTGTAGTGAACGATGTTACCGTCATCTACGATGTAGTAGAGTCTTCTCGTGTCCGACGATAGCAATTTCGCACTTTGACTATTCGAATAGAAGCGCCTGGCATCATGATGCGTACCAAACGGCACGAATCCGAACAGCCCATAATATATGCTCTGCTTCAAGAGGACCCTCTGCGAGAACTGTTTGAAGCTTGCAAATCGGGCGACTTGAACAAAGTCAGACGACAGATAAATGCCGAGACTGTCAACGCTAGAGATACGACTGGCAGGAAAAGTACTCCTCTACACTTCGCTGCAGGTAAATAATATATGCTAACCTGTTCGGTGTATAAAGTTTCAAACATCAATCATTATGTATTATTTCCATTTCAAATTTTATTTTTGAATCATTCCAACCTACCTGTCTACTTAAATAATTATAAAATTGAATTTATCAAGTATTATGTATGAGCAATTACATTTTAATTAATTTTTTGCTTCAATTGGGTCTGCAATTATTTTATTGTAAGAACCTATTTTCTTCATGCATTTTAATTATTAAAACTATGCCTAACGAGTTATGTAAAAGATATTCCTACTTTATATAATAGAAAAATTTAGATTGGGGATCTGGCAGAATTGGGTATTAATATTCAATTATAGTTAGGTGCCTACTATATTTTATTGTTATAAATAAAAACAATGACAATACTGAACAGCTGATAGAAATGATTTTTAGGGAGGGAGTTATGTGGGTTTCACAGTAGGCATATAGGTAGGTATTACCTAAGTTCTATTTATTTAAAGATATTAAATGATAACTTAACTAAAAAAAAAATGAAAAATAAAATTCTTAATAGATATATTTTATATTTTGTATTAAAATATATTTATGATTACCTACCTTAAATAGGTAAATATTACTTGTATATTTAAGTAATCTAAATATAAAAAATAGAAAGTAATTATATAATACAATGTTAGTTATGTAATGAATAAAGTCTTGGTACTTATCGGTTATACGACTACCTATATAAACAATTCGGTTTATACTGTACTACTACAGTAACGAGACAATAAAGATATTGAGTAGTATTTTTTATTAGTATTGGTGTGGGCATTTCTTTTAAATAATGTGTTATTTTTAATGAGGCATGCCAACGCTCTTGCTAATACCACTGTTGTGTAGGTACTTAACTGGTGCTCACACACAGAATATTGAAAGGTTGTGAGGATCCTCTAAATCAGTCTTTTTCTTGTGGGAAGGTAGCGTCACCCTGTGGGCGTTGGTAGCCCCCAAAGGGGGGAGGGAGGGGTATAAGACCCAGGGTAATTTCAATTAGTCATTAATGCATGGAAGTAACAAAATAAACATTTACAAAAATTCTAGCCATTTTTTATTAATCTCTAATTTTGAATTTTATTCCTAGTTTTTACAATAGTTTTTGTACCTAATAGTTTAAATAATTGTATTCAATTTTTTAAATTACACCGCTTAAAGAAAGATAGTTGCGATAACCAATAAGTACCAAAGTCCATATGAAGTTAAATTATTAAGCATTTATATTATTCAGGATTTGGCCGTCGCGATATAGTTGAACTATTGTTAGCTGCTGGAGCATCTATTCAAGCTCACGATGATGGTGGACTTCATCCATTACATAATGCCTGCTCATTTGGACATGAGGATGTGGTGGGCTTATTACTAGAAGCTGGAGCCGATCCTAACACTAGGGACAATTGGAATTATACACCTCTCCATGAAGCAGCTGTCAAAGGAAAAATTGAAATATGTATAGGTAAAATACAAATGGAATATTGTAAAAATTACCAGTATTTAAGTATTATTTGCAAAGAAAATAGTAAAAAAATTAATTTTTTATTATTTGTATAGCTTTATTACAACACGGAGCAGATCCAACAATTCGAAATTCAGAAAATAAATCACCTATTGATTTAGCCAATGTTAGTGGAGTTCCTGGTATCAATGAAGTTTTAATAGGAGAATGGCGAAAAGATGAAGTATGAAATAAGAATAATTAGGTGCATTTTAATAGTAATTTAATTATTTTATACCTAAATGTTTACAGGTTCTTGAATCTAGTCGATCTGGTGATGATGCTAAATTATCATCACTTTTAACACCTCTTAATGTTAACTGTCATGCAAGTGATGGGCGTAAATCCACACCTTTGCATTTAGCTGCTGGTTTTAATCGTATCCGGTGTGTTCAATTACTTCTTAGGCATGGTTCTGATGTCCATGCAAAAGATAAAGGGTAAAAATAATAATGAAAACGTTTCAATTGTTCTATGTCAATTGAAATGTATAGTTCTTAAAAATACAAATTGGTAATTTTTTTTTAATTTTAGCGGTCTTGTTCCATTACATAATGCTTGTTCATATGGACACATAGAAGTGACAGAAATGCTTTTAAAGCATGGGGCTTGTGTTAATGCAATGGATTTATGGCAATTTACTCCTCTGCATGAAGCAGCATCTAAGTCACGTGTAGAAGTTTGTTCCTTATTACTAAGCAAGGGAGCTGATCCAACATTACTGAATTGTCATTCCAAGTCAGCTATTGACTTAGCATCCACACGAGAGCTACAAGAAAAATTATCTTGTATGAAAAAACAATGACATTTCTTAAACACAATTTTTATTTATTTTTCATTTTTTTAGATGAATATAAAGGTTATTGTTTATTGGAATCATGTCGTGTAGCTGATGTCTCAAAAGTTAAAAAACTTCTAAGTTCAGATATTGCTAAATTTAAACACCACATAACTGGAGATACTGCTTTTGTAAGTTGTGATACACATGTGTTCTTTAATTAATACTTACTACATATTTGGTTTTATATTTTTAGCATATTGTAGCTGCATCATTGGGTTCTAAGCGCAAGCAAGTTATTGAACTTTTATCTCGTAAAGGGGCACAAATTAATGAATCTAACAAAGATCAATTGACCCCTTTACACATAGCTGCAGACTATGGTCATTTTGATGTTATGGAAACATTTATCAGACTTGGTGCACGAGTTAATGCTATTGATGGACTAGGACAAACAGGTATATATTAATAAATAATTAGTTAACTTGTTATAAAAATTTGTTTTTATTATTTTAATGTCTTAAAAATGTTAATTCTCAGCTTTACATCGATGTGCAAGAAATGACTGTTTACAAGGCTGTAAAATTCTTTTATCGTACAATATTGATACAAACATAACATCTATGCAAGGATTTAAAGCAATTGATATGGCTACTGATAATATTAAAAAAATATTACAAGGTATTTGACATCAATGCATAACAAAAAACTTAAAATATTTTAATTTAATTTATATAATATTTTTCATATTACAGAGCCTCCTGTGGTTTTAGATTTGGAATCTGAACTTTTAGAAGCTTCTAAGGCTGGTGAATTAGATAAAGTTCAAAGAGTGTTAACTGCTTATCCTCATATTGTGAACTGTAGAGATTTAGATGGACGGTAATAATTTATTACCTACTATTTTTAAAAGAAATGTTTATAAAATAAAATGTAAAGAAAACATATTTATACTTTTTGTATATAACAGACATTCCACACCACTTCACTTTGCTGCTGGATACAATCGTGTAGCAGTTTGTCAGTATCTCCTTTCGCATGGTGCTGATGTTCATGCAAAAGATAAAGGGTATACATACTTGAATAATTTTACAATACTTAAAAAAAATACCATGATTAACCATTATATGTATAGTGGTCTTGTACCTTTGCACAATGCCTGTTCATATGGTCATTTCGAAGTAACCGATATGTTAATTCAACATGGTGCCAATGTGAATGTTTCTGACTTATGGAAATTTACTCCACTTCATGAAGCTGCAGCTAAAGGAAAATACGAAATTGTGCGATTATTACTACAGGTACTTTTTGTTTGTTTTGTTATTTAAGAAAAGTTACTTACTTAAATTTTTTTTAATAAATATAGCATGGTGCTGATGATGCAAAAAAAAACCGTGATGGACACACTCCTTTAGGACTAGTAAGAGATAATGATAATGAAGTTGCTGATTTGTTAAGAGGTAATGCAGCAATATTGGATGCTGCTAAAAAAGGCATACTAGCTCGAGTTCAAAGACTTCTTACTTCAGATAACATAAACTGTCGAGATACCCAAGGAAGGAATTCTACCCCATTGCATTTAGCTGGTAAAATTATATAATAGCTTTTGTTTAAATTTTAGGCTCAAATTAATTATAATGTCTAATTATTTAATTACTGTTTAGCTGGTTATAATAACTTGGAAGTAGCTGAATTCCTTTTAGAACAAGGGGCAGATGTTAATGCCCAAGATAAAGGTGGTTTAATTCCTTTACATAATGCTTCTTCGTATGGCCACTTAGATCTTGCGGCTCTCTTAATCAAACATGATACTACTGTAAATGCCACTGATAATTGGGGTTTTACCCCATTACATGAAGCTGCTCAAAAAGGTCGAACACAACTAAGTGCACTTCTTGTAAGTTGATTCAAATCATTATTTTACAAAACATATATATTATTACTAACCATTAATATGTTTTTTCATACATAATGTATATCATTGATGATATTATATTACTCAAGTTGGCTCATGGCGCTGATCCTTTTTTGCGTAACCAAGAAGGACAAACTCCTTTTGAATTAGCTACAGCTGAAGATGTGAGATCATTATTAACAGATGCCATGGCTTCACATCCCAGTGCAAATTCAGTAGATAACAATGCACCAACTTACGCCCCTACACCACCCCAGTTGTCACCAGAAGAAACAGCTACAGTTGTCATGCCATCTGGAGCTTCAGTTGCATTACCGAGTCCTGGCGGAACTGGTAGATCCTTTATGTTAGGTTCACAAGGAGATGGATCAGTTAATGGATATGAGAGTGCTCACCCTCATCCAAATTGTATAACATTATCAACTGTCCAAGGATTCCTCGCTAGGTAACATTTAAAATAAATTATTTATAATATATTAAACACATCATACCTACATACATTTTATTTTAATTATATAGTTTATGCTTGGAACATTTAAATGAAATATTTGAGAGAGAACAAATTACTTTAGATATATTGGCAGAAATGGAACACGAAGACTTAAAACAAATTGGAATTACAGCATATGGTTATCGGCATAAGCTAATAAAAGGGATGGAAAAATTAGTATCTAAACATGGTAATTATTCTATTGCATAGAATAGTATATTATATTTTATTATAAATGCTGTTACAGTCGCTGCCGTATAAACTGGCATGGCAGNNCAGTAGGTAAAGCCGAAACTAGTCGCTACATGGCTCACTAAGTTGTTTATCATTAAAGTATAAAAATGTAAAATATTTATTTTTAAATTAATAATGTAAAATCAGTTTTAAAATGTTTTGGGATAATCGTTGGTTTGTTGATATATTTAGTTAAACATCCCAATGCGAAGAATCCACAATTTCCTGTTATCATGCCAAACTTGCAAACGACTACTGTTTTTTTTTTTTAAATATAATAATTTTCTTTTTATCCAACTATATAAATAATAAATTGAGTTTTATAGGGAATAGCTTATCTTAAATAGTTTTTAACCAATATCATTTATAGGTGGTGTTTGTTCTGGTTTATCGGGTGGAATGCCATGCACGCTTTTGATTGATCTATTACCTGAAGACAAAGAATTTATTACTGTTGAACAAGAATTACAAAGCACTATACGAGAGCATCGTGATAATGGACAGTCTGGTGGAATATTTAATAGATACAATATAGTCAGAGTAAGTACATTAGTATTAGAGTTTATTAATAGATATATATTTAAAATTACCTAAATTCAGATACAAAAAATTCAAAACCGCAAACTTTGGGATCGTTATATACATCGTAAACGAGAAGTGTCGTTAGAAAATGGTAATCAAGCCAATGAAAGAATGCTTTTCCATGGATCACCCTTCATTAATGCAATTGTCCAAAAAGGATTTGATGAAAGGCATGCCTATATTGGTGGCATGTTTGGAGCTGGTAAATTTTAAATTACAAGGTACTTATTGATAAGGTTTATTTAAACAAAATATTTCAGGTATATATTTTGCTGAAAACTCATCCAAAAGCAATCAGTATGTGTATGGAATTGGTGGAGGAACAGGTTGTCCTTCACATAAAGATCGTTCATGTTATCAATGTTTAAGGTCAGTATATATTATTCTTAGTGTATTTTCATAAAAAAATAAATATGTATATATATTTTTTTAGACATTTACTAATGTGTCGAGTGACCCTTGGAAAGTCATTTATTCAATACAATGCTATAAAAATAGCACATGCACCACCTGGACATCATTCTGTTATGGGAACACCTAGTGTTGGTGGATTAAATTACTCCGAATATGTTGTGTATCGAGGCGAACAGGTAAATTAACATATAAATGATAACTTTAATTTACCAATGTTTAACCATGATGTATATTTTTAGGCTTATCCAGAATATTTAATTGCCTACCAAATCGTGAATCCGTCTGAAACTTTGGAAAGTGGGTAATCTCAGCTCTCTGCTCTAAGCAAATTTTTTTTTCTCATTTACGTTCCTCTTTTTCAATTATTTAAAAACCTAGCATGTAATTTTTTGTCTTATATTAATAA
>PVMI01001386.1:23776-36419 GCA_008528875.1 Aulacorthum solani | reverse complement strand
GTTTTCCGTTGGTGGATTGATTACAGAGTGGGGGTAGATGACTGATTGATAAGCCAATAAATTGCTCTAAATTAGTAAATTATTATAAAAAAATGTAGCTCGGTATCTTGCAGATTTTTATAACTTTCATGTGAGAAAAAACCATTCCACACTTACAACTTAATCTGAAATACGTATCAGTATTTAACTGTATCTCTGTATCCTCTAAAATGTACTAATGTATTGTACAATAGATTTTTTTAGGAAGTCAAACGTCACTATATCTTGAATTTGTTTGTATCTCGAACTGCATTGAAATTCCTTTGAAACTATTATATTACACTCAATATAGCGTCTTACCCTCAAATACTCGGTATGAAATCAAATGTTTTTCGTTATCTCGTGTTCACAAAATCTAATATTTTAAATTATAAGAACAGAAATATGCGCTGTACATTAAATATAGAGATTGTGTGTATTCATACGATTTAGTAAAATGGTAAAAATAAGCTTTAACTGATGATAAAAAATATTTTTGTTGCCTATAATTTTATAATTTGGATGATAGAATTGTTTCACTCTTTATGTTGAGATGGACAATACAGTCAACAATCTAGGCACACGTGTGTGTAGAACATAGAAAGATAATGACATTTTTTCAGATACCATCGGAAATATTTACAGCGATAGTGAAGTCGAACCACAAAAAGAAGAGAAAGTCATTCCGAAGTTTCAATTCAACAAGCTAAACACTCTTTAAAGAGTAAATATACTTTGAAAAAATGTTGTAGAAACTACTACAACAGGTCTATTAGGTAATAGAAAAGACGCTTTTTCTACATTATCAAGTTTGAAAAAAATATTGAAGATAAAAGTAATAAAAAATAAACTTAAATTACAGATTTAAAAAAATGAATACATTTAGTGTGTATTATAGTTCTCATAGATGTGCGTATTAGCATTTTAAGCATTTAAACTATGTATTTTATATGATTCAATTTTTTTTTCTAATTTTTAAAATGTTTAATAAAACTAATATCTTGGACTACTTTTTTCCAACCTTGAGATTATACATAACACAATAGTATACTATGTAATACGGGCTCCATGACAATTAATGAGGGGAGATCGGCTTTGAAATCGTCTGAGATCCACCGTTTGGCCTTCGCTGATGTAGCGGGGTACTCTACATATTATATGTAGTACTCATAATTATTAATACTGTGTACGGTCTTAAGGTGTCTCCGTTCACTCACGTTTTCACCACTAACTCCCCTCCAAGCCATCAAACAAACCACTCACACTTCTGCAGACGACCATTGTGCACCATGGACGAGAACGCGGGTTAAGGAAATCGAGAAACGCGTGACCCTCGTGGCGGCCGAAATCGATTACGACATGCCTATATACAATATGCATAGGTACAGATACCCTCAGAGTCGTGAGTGTAATATTTAGTACGGGGTCGTCGTCGAACCACGAGGTCTTACTTGTGGTGCTCTTAAGCGACGAAGGAAACAGTCATAAAAAATGCACGAACAGCCGCGCTGAGTATATATACTTACAAACGACGCTTTGCTTACCTACACACAAGCGCGTGGGTTAGCGTTTGTAAATATAATTGTGAAGCCCCTTTGGCCTTTTGTCGGCCACGCACATCACGCTATGCGCACGAGGAGGGATAATATTAATATGCTTTCTTGGCTGAAGACACAATATGTGATGTCCATACTCACCGCAATAACTTATTATATTATACATACAGGCTGGTAGGTATGATTTGAGCTGATACGCCAACTTTTCGTCTGTCGATCAAAACGAATACGTTTCAGCCGAAAGTATTAATTATTCTAAGCAATATATAATAATGTAGAGTGTATAGACTGTAATACTGTATGGCTTATACATGCATACTAATAAATCAATAGGAATTTTTAATACTTGCAATTTTTTTTTATGGTGTGGTCCATTTGATACATAATATACACTTTCATTATTTTAAAAGATCCTAACGTTTTTGAACTCATTTATTTTACATATAATATTCATTCGTCACAAAACAACACTTTTTGAAAAAATGACATATATTTTTTATTATTGATTTATTAGAATAGTACCTATTTAAATTTCCAAATTAAGATGAGAGGAGTACTGTTCCAACATTATGTTTGACACTTCTGCACTACTGCACCACTCCTCTCGTCTAAACTTTAAATACTTGTAACTCAAAAACTAACATACTAATATTTAAAAACGATAATAATACCAAAATGTAAAATAAATATATATTTTTTAGAAAAATGTTATTTTCAAAGACTTAAAATAATGAGTGTGGTACTAGGAAATGGATTACTTGGTTTATATACCCATAGGTACGCAAGCCATCAAAATATTCTAAAAACAAACAGTAAAATATTAAAAATATATGGTAAAAAATTAATATCCACCAACTTATATGATACTGAGCCTATCCAAAAAAAAACACTAAGATCAAATTATGCAATAATTATGGTTTGTCTTTTATAGTATATGTGATGGTAATCACTCCGTATATGGTGTGTTGTCGTACGCTTCCTCCAGACAGAGCGGGGTGGGTGCATTCAATAACGACAAAGGGGAAAAAAGGCGTACCTGCAATTTATAATATTGTACTTATATTATGACGTATACACGTGTAATACTTCAGGGTCCACATACGCACTCACAAGCTCGTCGAGCAGCAGTAGTAGTATATGTTTATAGACGAGGCGGTAAAATCATTTGATGAATAATTTACTCGTTCGGCGCTGCACGGAAAACCACCCGGCGAATTCTCATCTGCCGCCTTGGGAGGTATATATATATACATGCATTATATATTATAATTCTCCGCGGAACGGTTTAAATAAAGCGTTCGCATTTTTTCGGTACATGTGTCGGTGTATTTTTTCTAGTAAGATTCCTTCACGGAACGAAAACAAAAAACCCCAAACGACTTCACAGTGCACATACATACACATCTATATAGATGTATGTATGTATGTATGTAGGTAGGTATAATTTATAGGTACGAGTATAATATACACGCACGTGGAAACGCTGAATCCATTTAAACTCTCTTTATATACATAATATACGCTTATATACCCGCTTGAGCGAGTTAACCCTTCGACGAGCTGTGGCCGCGACCTACGCCGACTGAGAAAAAAAACTCAGGTGAAATACTCGTTTGTCACTTATATAATATTATGTATATACATTATACAAGTGAAACGCGCGTGTTGCTCGAAAACAAATGAGCGTTTTGCTATTTGGTTTCATTTCTGAGTTTTGCTACCATTCCAAAAAAAACCATAGATAACAATATACATAAATACATGGAAAGGACATCTCTATACTTAATATAACTACATGGTATGCTAAGAGCAAAGAGTCTACTAGCTATATAAGTACCTACTGCATCGTTAAGACGAAAAAAAATGTTTTATCAATCCTATATAGGTATCTGCCATCTGCCAATGTTTGAATTCAATAATTAATTTCAATATTATTTTATTATAATTATTATTATTATTATTGACTATAAATATTGTAACTAACTATTTATAATTTGTTGGTGTTTTCATGTTATTAATAAAAAGTACAAATTGAAAGGTAATGTTTGTATTGAGATTTGTGGTTTCAGATTTTGAATAACTGTGCATTATTAAAGAAGAAAAAAGAGATGAGCATGTTTGGTGAATCACCCTGTAAATATGTAGTTTCTTTTCAACCAATATTTTCATCTTAACTTTTGCTCTTAAAATTCTTTTTAAACAAATTAATTTTTATGTTCTTGGAATATAAGTTTTATCAAAAATTAAAATCAATAAGAATCAGTGAGAACCTTAAATTCTTACCAGAATATCCTAGAAAAATAACAGTTTTGGTTCTTGAAAAAAATGAAGTGGTTCCGTAATTTCGTTAAGGCGTCAGTTAAACATTATTAGTTTGATGTAGATGCCCATAATATTTAATAATAGCACACTACTTCATTTTTAAAAATCATAAAAATTAATTTTGCTGTCAAAAATGAAAAATGTAGTATATATGTTATGGATACTTTAAACTATGCAAAATCACGCAATTGTGTTAAAAAACCAAAAACCCACTTATATATGTTGTGGTAAATCAAATTTAATCAAAACGTCAAAATAAATGAAACCGTACTAACAAAACAGTAAATACGTTGGCTATCTATGTTTTTACCACTGACGGGTACTATAGACTTGAACGGAATTTGGGAAAATGTGTATTACTCTGTTGAAATATTTATTTTTTGTAAACAAAGATTAATAGAGTTAATGAATTTTGCACTCAACGGACAACGGTGCACGTATATAATGTATGGTGACGAATGCGAACGAAGACTTGTAAATCAATGCATTGTTGTATACGGGTGTAAAAAAACGAATAAGACACTCTGAAAAACTGAGTAGTACACGAAAATGGACGAATGGCTTAAGAAACAATCGTTTCTCATTAATACAACTCCGGAACATCTTGCCTGAAATTGCGATTTACAAATGTGTGGTGGCGAACGCTGGTATAATATTTTATATAAAGTATTATTATCATCATATTTATATTATGCGAGTATTAAAGCGTAATGAAAAATACCAAAAAGAAAACAGAATTTAATTCCAGAGTTATTATTTATTTGTAACGCTTTAATAACAAGCCAAACGTTGAAAAAAATACGAAAGTTTATACATCCGAACAATAATAATTGTTTTCTTTCGTAGTTTTAGAGTTCCAGCTAAATAATATATTACAGTCAGTGTACGCAACTTCGTCTAACGGTGTATATTATATTATTATTTTGTCGGCAAGAGATTTCGATGACACGCGGGCCGCGTCACGATAACACGAGATTTATTATACCCATCTAACTATATAATATATTGTGTTATATGTTTATAGATAATGGCATTATACGTGTTCAATGTAGAGTACCTATATAATAGGCTGCAGAAGATGTTTTTCCGAACTGCCGTGAACTTCGATCGGTCGAAAAGTTTTCTGTGTTCAAAACAGCATTTAAATAACATTTTATCGAACAGCGATGTCTCAAAAACTACAATAATTAAAAAAGTAAAACGCTCGTCGGACGGTATTGAAGAGTTATCACACTAAACATAATATAAAGGTACATATATATATATATATATATATCGTGAAACGATAAATAAACCCATTAATTGTGTTCAATTAACATAATATTACAATTTCGAGTGCAGACGGAGGAAATAAAAAGTTAAAATATATTCTGATAACGTTAAACCTAATCGTTTCGTTTAGTCGTTTATTAAATTTTTACTTTTTCCTCCGGAGACGTTAATATATAATTTTATTACGGTGCTTTTTCTTTTTAAATGATTCTGTCTTACACGAATCGTAGCTAATTTCATTAAAACAAAAATTTTATTTGTACTTACTACCTATTTTGTGGAGATAAGTTCTCGAAAACTTTGTTCAAAAAGTGACTGGACAGCGGGTATATGTATACTCCTAGGGTGAGAGTTGATAAAATCGAAGTGAGTAAAAAATAATTTAATTATTATGATCCAAAAGAATTATCTAATAAATATTAACGGTGGTAAATGGAATTTATAATTGAAATATTTCATTATTATCAGCACATCATAAAGATTTACGAGCAAACATCGTAATTTGTTTTTAATTTTTTTGTTTTATATATAAAAAAAAAAAAAAAAATGGTAAGTACAAAATATTGTTTCATTGAAACCATTATGCTATAATAAAAGTAATAAACAAAAATG
The DNA here is from genome assembly GCA_008528875.1 of Aulacorthum solani. Classification (NCBI taxonomy): domain Eukaryota; kingdom Metazoa; phylum Arthropoda; class Insecta; order Hemiptera; family Aphididae; genus Aulacorthum; species Aulacorthum solani. The sequence continues at coordinate 30,639 of PVMI01001386.1, read as the reverse complement.
TTTTATTACTTATAAAAATGAGAGGTTATTTATTTAGAAGACTAGAACAATGAACAAATTAACATTTATTAGAGAACAAAGTTTAAAGAGAAAAAATATAAATAATTGTATTTTTTTTTCATTAAACTATTCTATGTAATTTGGATTTAGTAGTGCATTGAACGCTTGAAACACCATGTACAGAAAGTTTTTGGATTTCAGTGGATTTTGATAATTTTTGTTCAATCATTCGTGTTGTATTGACGATTGTTTTTTTTTTTAATCTTGACCTATCTATTACTTATTATGGTATATAGTAGTATATTATAATATCTTACACAAGATTATCGGTATTATTCGTATAGTATATAATATAATATTAAATGCATAAGCGGTACGCGGAGTTTGGAAAACGTCCAAAAATCTCCGCTTCAGCATTTGAACTCACAGGTTATACTTTTTTGATATATTTAGTAGTAAACGCGATCTGGGCTTTCAAAGAAAATGTTTAGCACGTTTTTGAGAACCATCCAGACATAATGGCGATATTGATTCGGTTTTACGGTGGTAGGTACAATACTATTTAGTGCGGAAAACTTCAGTTAACGGGCAACATTAAAGCTTAAAGTCTGCTCCTCCGTTTGATATCATAATATTATATTTTATATTTATTATATTGTTTTAGAGTTGATGATTTATAATGTTCATTATGTCTTCACGGTACGGTTTTTACGATTGTCATTCTGTTGCAAATAAAATACCGTGTTTTATATATATTTTCATTCTCGAATTAAATTTCACGGGCGCGGTGGTTGAGTTTAATAATTATACGTCTGCTATCGTTTTATGGCATGTTCCAAAGATTTTCGTAGGACGCTTCGCTCATCTTCGTCTCATTCAAACCCAACGTTTGTTTTGAAATTGTGTATTATAATTAACGGAATGCAATAGGTAACAACGTTTGTGATATTATATTTTAATACCAAAAATGAGTCTTGAAGTATAATCGTTTTGGCAGCAATCAGTTCGGTACAAATGTATTCATATCGTTTAATGGTATGGTCTAGTGGTGTTTTGGTTGGCAATAAAATAAAATGTTGAAATTTGAAATTGAATGTTTAATCTATCTCACAACAATTTCGTATATAAATAATATAACACAACATATGCGCCTTGAGTGTATGTTTAATGTTTATATTATATGAATATAAAGTTAAAATTTAAAGAGTAATGTTATTAGTTAGGTACATTAATCCAGTGCGTATATACTTTTGCAGGTACCTTCTTCTGACGAAAAAAGAAAATACGAAAATAAAAAAAAATCAGTTGAATTGCGTACTGGCAGACCACCAAAGTGCCTGGGACAATGGCCGTGGTAGATCGCTGTGGCGGCGTATGTTGTGTGTTATATTATATGTAGTTTCCCAAATAGTTTGAGAGTTTGGTCCGACGATTTGCGGCTGCGGCCGTAGTCTCTCTATCTCTCTCTCTCTCTCTGAAAAGACTTTATTATTACAATTTACAACTATTATGTACATGTGTCTGTGTGTGTGTGTACTATAATAATAATAGTAATAATAATAATAATAATAACAACAATAATAATGATTATCTGGCTTATAGTGCTGCAGTCGGGTGAGGGTGCAGACGGTCGCCGTTTTGTATATTATATAATAGTCGTTTCGGTCGCCTTTGCCGCGGTCAGGGCGAGAATTGCGTCCGAGGTGGCTTGTATATGTGTATGTATAATATATAATATGGTTGTACACATGTATTACGCGTTACATAATATATATACCGCGTTGTTATTCTGTCCGGCCACGACGGACCCACGACCGCGGTTACGGTACGTAGTATGTACGCATAGAAGGTTTTGTCGTGTGTGTGTGTGTGTGNNTGTGTGTGTGTGGGTGTGGTGTATACAAAGGCATTCCGGTCCGGACGGGTGGGTAAACTTACGTACATTATCGCGTATTATATAAGTACACGACGGGTTAAACGCGCGTGCGCTCACGACACTAAACTTTATAATAATATAATATTATTATTGTGTGAGGAATAATTTCGTGTACCTATGTGTGTTATTATCGCTCATATATTTTATATAATAATATCGCTAAGTCCGTTGAAATGTCACCCCGAGGAACCGGACACGCGTGAGAGCTCGGTTTGCCAATACTCGTAGCAGCCGTTCGCCTAATGTACGTATGTACCTATTTTAATATATAAGTATACATATATATTACACTTATACTTATATACACGTATACACACAATAATGTTGTCTATACCTACTTGATAGTAGCTACGTAATGTATACGTGCAGGTGTGTGCGTATATATATATATATAATACGCACTGCAAACTCTCCGGTGGATTTTCACCCCTTTAACTTTTCGGCGCGTTCGGATGTTCTCGTTGATAAATTAATTTCTCTGGAAAGGGCGCGAACGGCGACAGCCACCAAAGTGGTGTTCCGCCGGGAAACGAGTGGCGGCGGCACAACCCGGACCCACCGATACGGCACTCAAGTGTGTGTGTGTGTGTGTGTGTGTGTGTAAATAAAGGTATATGTACGACTGTATTAGGGGCGGAGGGGTAGTTCTCGGACTGCTGTATAGGAGGCCACCGCCACCTCCTTGCATGATTTATGCGCACCGCACAAGAGGTTGGTGTTTTGGCTTGTTTCCCGTCGGTTGAATATTGCAATAGGCGTCCCACCCGCACTTCCAGACACCCCTCCGCCACTCGTTGCTGAAATCCGCACCCAGCCGCAGCCGAGGGGCGAACCCCCGCGCCGATCATGGTTATATACCTGCTGCAGGTGAATAAATTATTATCGTTCCCGCGTGTAGGTGATTATTATTAAACACGGTGTACACGCGCGCACACGGACGCACAAACGGAATATATCATTTTGTGATATGTACCTACCTATTATATACATATAGGCGATCGTAGGTAATACTAGACCGTAGTATAGATATATAATCGTGGGTGTAATAATATATATAGGTACCTACGACCTGGTAAACATCTAAGTACGTGTATGTATGTATGTGTATATGTGTGTGTGTGTGTGTGTGTACAAAACTATTATCTGAGCGTGCATATAGTTTATTGTTTTCGTTGTTGTTACTTGTTGTTATTGTCATATCGCATAATATAAGTAGGTACCTATTATAGTATATAGCAGATAAACGTAATATTATTATTATACCTATACGATATTATGTCAGCGTTGGTTGTAAATCGACGTTTATCTATTATAAGTTTACGTTTTTACAACGTTTCGTGCAGCACTAATATATAAACAACAACGCGCGTGAGCATGTAACGATGCACCTAAGGAATCGTCCATAAATAACGAACCAATTTATGGTTAGTCAATATTTTGTTACATAAAAATGACACAACATTAATTCAATCAAGTTACTTTGTTATATTGTTCATAATAACCAAGTTTTAATTTTTTTTTATTTTACGTCAGAGTTTTTTGTAGCTAACAATACGGCATTGATTACATAAATAGTCTATGTAATTTTACTTGGTCTTACTGTCAAAAATTCTCAGAAAAATAGGGAATATTGAAATATGTGATATGTTGACAAAAAAAAATTAAAAGTTAAAAAATTATGATGACAAGATTCTAAATTTTTTCAAAAATAATAGTTTATACTTACCTAGTAAGAAGTGATTGAGAGATTGCTAGAACAAAGTATTGCGATTACGTAAGTATACATTTCCAGATAATGAGTGTGGATTACTGTTAAGATAATCATCCATGATAATATTTAAATATCATATTGTACTATCACGCGCATTCGATCGGTCTGCAGTTGACCTATGTATAGATGATAAAGTGTATGGACATGGGAGAATGAGACAGGATTGTCGATTCTCGTAGATAACGCTATAACGAGTGATTGCGAATGGCCAATTTACCTTGGCTGCAGTGCAGTGTATTGTGCGATAACAAATGTGTTACCCGGTGGTAAATTTTATGGTGTTCCTTTTTATCACTCTCTTAGCAATCACAAAAAAAATGAAATAAGTTATGATCAAGAATAAGGAATTCGGGCCTTTTAAATAACATTAAAAACGCATTTATTAATAATTACCTAAACATTTTTCTAAATTTGCCCCTAAAATATCCACAATTATTTAAATATGATTTTAAAGTCTGTAAAAAATGTACTAAAAACTGAAACATTTTAACTTTGATAAATTTATCAGAAAAATATTATAATTATGCTTATCTTAACTTAAGATATGGAATATGCAAAAAAAATCACTTTGGGCAAGATATTTTTTGATCACGAATTTTAGACAACATATGCCAAATCCTATGAGAGACTCTATAAGCTTAACAATATCAAACAATTACACTGCCACAGTTACAGATGATGTACTTATTTGTAGCTATTTGTAATTAATAATTTCACGGACACACGGCCTTACTTCACGATGGCACTTTACGATGGTTACTCAGCTATGGCGACAATATATAATTAAGTTTTCGCTGTGAATAGCTGAACAGAGTAGCACCTACGTGGGTGGATCGTGCATGACTGAGCTGTCTATTTAAAACTTAAATTTGGAAATTTCTGTGCCCACGGTCTGGCCTTGGTTATATTATAATATTGCACGTGTACCTGTGAAATGTGGTAAGGTTTCCTTTCAACCTAAGTAACGATAAATAATAATAAGCGGTGAATGTGAGTTTAAAGTAGTTGCATTATATTATATGTATATTTTATATTATTATATAGTTCCTCGCCGAGAATGATAGTTCAACCACAGAAATTCATCGGTGCCTATACACTTATCAGTAGTACAACTCCTTGAAAACAAGGAAGAACTTTCCCCTCCCAATAAAAAAAAATAAAAAATAATTTGGCCGAATTTATTTGTGTACACTTACTGTAATTATATGATGGATCTTATAAAGTAGCTGGTAGAGGTCGTATATATAATAATTATTATTATTTATACTGTAAAATACATAAATGTAATATCATATCATTAACTTATGAAGCTCATAATGATTAATGATGGTGAGTGGTTGCCGATTTCTAAATTTCTATGCCCCTACCCAGGGATAAAAATTATTTGCACCACTAACACCGATGATATCTGATATCATGATACTGCAGTAGGTAAATGACAAGTGACTCACCGAAATACGTACCTATATTTAAATACGACACATCACATAATAATCGCTTATATTACTCTAAGTTTTCGCAAGCGACTCTATTCTGTACAGAATTTTCCGATTTTCCGTTTACACGTGTAATCGTGTCTTAAATAAACGTTCGTCTTCGCAGTCTCGGTTGAAACTCGATTTAGCGATTTAGCGATTTTACGACTAACCATGCTCATTATTTAGCACTGTATATTGTATACTGTAGAACTATATTTCGCACTATTATAATTACATAATAATAGTATAGGCTTTCAATACTCGATTGAATAGTACAATTATAAAGAAGTCTTAAAAAACACGACGAGTTCCTAATTATACCCACCAATAGTTGACGATAATTTAGGTAGGTATATTATAATTTATGTGATTTCCGATCTTTTAAATAATGCATTTGGAAATTAATGTAATTTTACGTATTTTAATTAGAATAAATAATTTTGTTTTACAAACTTAAGTTCAGGAGAAAATTGTTGACCTCTGCAGAAATGATTTGACTAATTGCTCTATGTTTGAAAATCAATAAATTTGGTTATGATTCAGTGCAATTATTAAAAAAGATAAAATAATATATAAAAGTTCATGAACTCATTGCATTTAGACAACTCGTTAATTTTAGAAAATATTGAAGTACCAAATAGTATAACTATCATAGATTGCCTTTCACACTTCAACCAGCTTATAATGTTAATCTCTATAATATCTTATTTATTTATAATATATGAGATGTAAATTAACTATCCTTCTGATTATCTGTGTGTTTGTACTTTGTTCACTATAAACTCCTACACCGTTTAAGTTTACGACTCTAAATGTATCTACTTATATTTTGCTATAACGTAATGTACATTAATAGACAGTACCTAATCAACGTTTATCTCGAATTCTACTAATAATATCGTTACAACTGACTATCGTAATAATAAGAAATAATTATTGTAAATTTAATTTCCTCTATAGTGACTGGTTATCTGCAGTATAAAGGTATATTGGCTTTGTCAATCGGTAAAAATGTTGATCCCATAGTTACAATTCCAATTATCATAACAACTAAGATTTCCAAACAAGCACATTGCCCTGTTTTAATTTTTGGCCAAGTATCATTTTCGATCGTAACGCAATATATTATAATATCTACAATCATTTGTATAAATCGAATCTTACAATAATTGAATATTATTATAAACATTATTCCAGATAAAGACAGCATATTAACTGTCTAGTTGCTTTAAACTATAATACTATGTTTAATGTATAAAATCTACACACAAGCTAGAGTGAGTCACCAAGAATTCTCACCTGCTTTTTTTTTTTTATAATGAACTTATTCCAAATATTTTTTTCAAATTTTTTATTACTTAAAGACAATGTTTTCAAATTCTTGAAATTATTAATATTTCACTACCTACCATGGAAGTTTCATGTGGGGATACAAATTCTGATTTTAAAATGACAAGCTTTCTCTTCTAATCGTTTAAATTTTGAATTAAGTATATTAAATAAAAACATTTTCCAGAATTATTTACAGTAAAAAGTGAGGGGTTCTCGTTTAAAAAACAGAAGTGGATCGTGACGATACCTTTAAAAACTCTCCTAATACAGAAAACCTCAAGAGTTGAAAATAAGATCTGTAAGTATATTTAAAAATTCCAAAAAACATAATTTGAATAAATTCATT
>PVMI01001386.1:0-21185 GCA_008528875.1 Aulacorthum solani | reverse complement strand
TTTTTTATCCTTGTTTGAAAAAAATAGAAGTTTGTTTTTCTTTGGGACACTTTTAAAAACTTAAAACACACGATCTTCGAGTATATTATTTAAAAATTCCAATAATCATAATTTGAATAAATTCATTAAAACAATGATTAAAGCAAAAATTGATGGTGAAAATTAATCGAAGAATCATCCCTTATTATCCATATTATGTAATACGATATTATAGTTTTTNNCTAACCTCAATATACGAAACGTTTTTCTTCCCGAGATTTCGTAAATAGTATTCCTTTATCTTATTACCTTGGCCGTCTCGTGACTTGTACGCGTGTAGCAGTCACTAAAGGTTAGTTTTGTCTCAGTCCTTGCACTAGAATATCTTTATCGTCGTTCAGTAATATCAGCGATGTTAAATCCATGTCCGGTGTCTATAACGATCGCTCATTGCGAGGGTCCGTTTTCATCGTCTACTAAGGTCTTTTGAGTTATATCTTATATGCGCAACGGACAAGAACTTTTCTATGCATGTATACATACATCATAATATATGAAATGTGTTTTGACCGTATTTCTTTTCAAAATCCTTCTCAAATGTTATACACTCTCTTTATATATATATACGGGGACACACAACTTTCTTAAAAACGTATAAATAATTCATTGGTGCTTATGGTAATATTCCATTTCTTTTACGACTAATTTAAATTAAAAATGCATAGTGTTTTATGCATCCAAACTTTGTTCGAGCGCATCTTGCAAATTTGCCAGTCGTTTAATCAGTCGTTTAACTTTCATCACGCCGCCTCGCCGTAGTGGTCCGTAAATATAAATAAATATAAATTCATCGCTGCAGTTTTGAGTTCGATTTTATGACATATATTTCACTAATGACAGATCGCTCTAATCCGACATAATACTCCGAATAACAATAATAATGGAATGAATTATTTGGTTTTTGTTGTTTAGTATGCACGTTTGATTCATTAAAAATATATTTAGCATCTTTCTGATGTTTTTTTTTAGGTAAGCCTTATAGAATGCGTTAACGGTAGTCTCAAAGAAAATAATAACAACAACGGATAACATTCACAGTGACTATACAAGTTAAAATTTATCAAAATGAGAATACTGCTATTAATGTACCAACATAACAAATGTAATTATGTTAAAAAATGTAAACTCAATACAATCTAAATATTTAAAGAAACATACCCTGTGGGTATGTATTTAATTTCAAATGTAATTAAGTTAATGTAAACAAGAAAAATAAAAAATGTAAATCTCTATTAGTATAGGTACCTACACTGAAAAAGTAAAGGAATACATTAAGGGTCACAGAAATATACAGGGATTGGAACGTTCTTGTTATTATATTATGGATAAGTAACAATCAACCAACATTATTAAATGATATAATTTTTATTTATAAAGTCAGTAAATTTTGGCTTCATATACGATTATAAATTTAAAATACATTTAAACAACTAATATTACCAATAATACACTAATTGCAATAAAAATAATTTACAAATTTATATTTTATTAGGCGAGTATTATAAAAATGTACCTATATTTTTAACGCTTGGTAAAATAAACTTTCAGAGCAGAATTATTTTCTGTGGTAGATATTTGAAAGATAATTATGAATTATAATGATTAACCACGAGCGTATATATTATTTAACTTCCAGGATTTTGAAATTAAAATTAAAAATTCCAAGGTGATTATTAAAAAGTTTCTAAAATATGCCAACATTTTGTACGCGTCAATTACCGCCGAGCCTCCGTAACAGCGGTTTTCGCAGTTCTCCGGCAAATACCAAAAAATTAGCTACTTACCTATTTATTATTATTATTATTATCATCATCATTATAACCATACTCTAACACAAGTAGGTATCCACCCATATCTGTATGTACACATAATACGCGAGTGCATATAACTATAATTTTTAAGTACCGGTACTGCGTAAAGCGTCCGTCCAATCCATAAAGGGTTAAGTGGAACTTTTGATGGTCTTCTCGTACTGGAAAAAGTGATTATACGTCGCACAAACAGTGAAAAAGTTTAGTAGGTACAATGTATATATTACATAATATTACATTATATTATAATATTATAGTAATGCGTTCTTGTGACTGTTTAGTAGCTCCGTTTGTCAGAATCGAAAAACAAGTAGAATATTATAATCTCTTCACACTCGCTCATACTTGGTAGGTACTACATACGACTACAACAACAATACACATAGGTACATCGTATAGTACCTATACACGAATTCAAAACAAACTAACTACAAGAAGTATAAGTTATTTACCAAGTTATTTTTTCTCTCATCCGCTGGGATTCTCTTTAGTAATGTACCTTTGGCACACACATATATATATATACATAAAGTGCTTATTATATGTAAAACGTCAAATATTGTATGTTTTACTATATATTATTACTTTTCCCGTAGTTGTATATTATTATTATTTTATGTTCTCGTTTATTATCATGGAGTAATTAAAATTTTTCACTTTATCCTTTGTCCTCGTTACTCGTACATATAATAATAATATTATGTTTGTACAATATTATCTCTAAACTTCTATTTAGCGTATCAGTCGCTTCACATGTGTTTGCGTACAATATATAGTGGTGAGCACGAAGCAATTTTGTTCTTCTACTCTTCCCGTTTCGAGTTTTTAGTAATATTTTATCGTGGTGCATTATATGTACATGTCCACAGCGTAATATTATTATTATTCATTCTTATACCTGCAGTTGCTTGCAGGCAGTGTTGATAGGTATTTTTATTCGTCACCTCAAACACATAACGATATTGACTAGTGTAATATAATATCGTCTCTATAATGGACAAAATATTATGATATATGGGATTATAAGATCGAATTGACGTGCACTATAGCCAACATTTATTAAATACCATTTTAATTTAAATTTCTCGAATTTGAACAAAATGGTATACATGCTATTATTTATCTATTATTTATACTTACGAGTGTTTAGTAGTGTATTTTAATGTTTATAGAGTTTGTATATTATTTATCCAAGTACGATTTATTTATTTATGTTTGAAAATGTACAGGCTGCTCGTATTCCACGTTAAAAAATTTAAGTCATTAGATATATTGACGAAAAAGGACTGATTTCGTGATTATGAGTATTGAATTAGGAATTTAATTTATACATTTTATTTTCAAACTCATTGTTCCATGACAAATACATAACTAATCAACCTAAACGAATTCGTTCCAGCCTAAATATTGGTGATTTACATGCATAATTAATTAATATATTTCATGTAAATAACGGCCAATGAGTTTATCGAGGCTCGAAATAACAGCATTTACTGTGTTATTATTATTTCAAGTCAAAACTGAGTGAGAATCCTTTAAATATAACGAGTATATCTATACTATAATATATTCTGTACATAGTTTGTACTCAGTGAATGCAATAATCGAGTGTACCATAAGTGTATGTACACCATAAGTTTTTTCTATTCGTTATGACGCAATGACGATATGATAACTTTTTTATTTTTTTATTCACTGCTTTGTATAGGCCGTATACGTATAGAGTATACATTTTGGATGCCAATACTTAAATTACTTCCTTGAATCACGTCAATTACTTCACTAATATTTTATATTTTATGCAGATAGTACAGTTTATTACCATATAATTCGACTATGGTTAATCTATATTAACAAAATAACGGGTTATTTCCGACGATATTGCCTATAATTTGTATTTTAATAACTTGTGTGTTATCTATTCTACACAACTACAGTTACACGACTTTTGTATCTATCGATAACATAATAAATATTAATATACTTATAAGTATTAGGTATACAAATCAATAATCTATCATACACTATAAGTTTTTTCTATTTGTTATGACGCAATGACGATATGATTATTTTTTTATTTTTTTATTCACTGACTGCTTCATACACACCTATCGTCGCCTGAATCCTAATGCTATAAACTTTAATTGTATTTAAACCATAAAGTACTTTTAATATATTATTAATTAATATAATTATTGTCTAATTTTATATCATTTTCCGTACTTTGAAAAGAGCGTAGTTCAAGACGTTACTGTTGCTCGAGGCTTAGTTATTTTGTAATACGGCGCGTTGTATAGGCAAAATAGAGGCAACAGTAAATACGACGATATTAATATCATAATATTATAATGTTCAATTTATCGTAGCAGAATTGATTTAGCAATATTTTATTTGTAATCATAAATATTGATATTTCTAATAATATTCTTCTAACAAATAAATTAGCTTTTCCAAGGCACTAAAGTTACCACAGCCGACTAATTAATCGGATTTTTCTGTAATACCTAATATATTAATACTTATAATAGCACTAATTTCTTGTTGCACTTTATTATTTTTTCTCCGTATAATATTTGTGTTTGATTTCTATTATTTTCGATACCCTTAAACAAATTATGTACGTAGGAGTAGGACACACATTAAAAAAAAATAGTTTAGTTCATAAATTAATATACTGTTTTTACCAATAAATTAGCTGTAGTAAATAATCTTCATGGATAAAATTTGTACTCTGTAGGTTTGATCCAGCTGTTTCCATTTAGATCATTCATTACATTATAACTTGGACCGGTCGTGGTTTGTAAAGTAATAAACCAACATTTATGTTCCGAGTACTGCACCAGTAATAAAACTGAATTTGTTTCAAAACTATTTGAAGGATATATTTTTAAAATTATAGTTCCATTAGAAACGCATTACTACTCGAATGTTATGGTAGACTCTCAGTATGTACAGTCTTGTTCTATATCAATAGTGTTCAAAAACATTAATGAAACAATGCAAACATCACAAATAAATTATGACATCCCAATAGATCTACATTTTTTTTAAAAACATATCACTTAAAATTTAAAATCAAATTTAGAGGTTGATAATATTTTTTAAAATTAAAATCAAAAACTTTAAAATATCATCAAGATAAAAATATCTACGATTATTCCCATTTTCAAACGTTAACAACACATTAATATATGAACTGCAAATTGTACTCGCCATGTTAATTTTCGTACATGAAACTGACTTTCCACTAATCTACAACGGTATACTCAGAGAACCACCTCCTGCATGATTAAACTTTAAAACGTTCCTTACCTATTCGAATACTTGATGAAAATTAGTTATTCGACTTATGAAACATTCACACACATAACCTCTACAAACAGGTTGTATACAATTATGCAAAAACAACAACAATTTCATTTTTTTAATTTCTAGTTTGGAAAAATATAAAAATAGTATACATTTTTTTAATAATACTGATTACTTTGAGTCACTAATTATAGAGCAGTAATTTTCCAAAATTATATTTCAAAAAATATTCAATAAAAAAAACAATAGGTATATTATGTCACAACATATGTAATGAATGTTGAACCATCCTGTTAAAATGTTGATAAAAATAATAATTATATGTTCCTTTAGAAAAAAAAAACAATTTCGTTACGCTCGGTAAACGGGTCACTCTGCGCGGTTCACAATTATATACCTAAGTTGTACAAAAAAAAAACATAGACCTCTTGCGGTATTGTCCTCATCAAATCCGCAGCCTTTTTCATCTCGTCTAGACATTTGCGTGCACACAATTAAACGGACGAAAACCACTAGCACACGCGGTTTATTCTACCGCAAAGCTCGTGTGTGTTGGTCGCGTTGACGCAAGGTACGAGCCTAAAATGATTCATGGTTCACTTTCAAAAGGGCACTACATTCATGACAACCACCGCGCTATGTATGTGCACATGACCGTTTTGTTCGCAGCTAGTTGGCGCACACAGCCGTCCACCGTTGCAGCAGCGCACTGCATAACTGCTTCGATGTCTTTCTACATAATTATTATTATCATTATTGTTTTTTGATATGAATCGTTTGTTATGATAAAAATTGTTAGTGCCCAGGTATTGGTTTTAACGAAGTGCATTAAATTCTATGGAAATGTATAAGACAAATATAGATGCAAAACTATCACACCAATAAAGTGTTTATATTTTATTATTATAATGTTATACATACACCACAGACACTTGTCGTCTTGCATATTCGGTCTATATTATCACGGAGACCTGTGGTGGTCAAACGTTTTTGTCACGGGGGTGGCATGTGGCTGATTTTTTTAACATGTGCTATTTGATCATTATAATTATTATTTATATTATTGATATTATTATTAATTTCGAAAAGAAGGTCTCGAGGAATCTTTTTCCTCTTACCCTCCCCCAAGGTAGGTTAGGCTGGATGTGTCCAAAGGAATATATACTGATTACATTGAGACCCTAAGATTGACTTCGATCTTAACAAATTATTTCTGAACAGAATTATTAAAAATATACCAACGTAATAACCGTCAGTCATCACGCAATCACTACCAATAAAAAAGTAGTTAACCGCACTGCTGTAATATTATTTTACACCTCGAGTTTACATCGTCATTGAGTAGGTTACTGTGGTAATAGATGTGTTAAACATTTGAATATGTATTTAAATATAAAATTTCACCTGAAATTGTAATAATAATATGAAAAGAAAATGTTAGTATAAGTATTTGTTAAAATTTTCAAGCACCTACCCATAATATAGTATGGTAGTACCCATACCTTATTTATTTTTGAGTTACACCAAAATATCGAAATCTATTTTGTCAAAAACTGGTTTTACATTTAAGCTTAGTTTTTATTATTAATTTTTCTAATTGTTTTAAAAACACTGTGTATTTTGAATTTTTAAAAGAACCAACTAGATCCGACTATCTGTCAAAAATCACCCTCAAAGTTGAAAATCAAAGCATTTTTAATACCACTACTTTTTGCATATATATACCTACACTATACCAGACACATAAAAATCATGGTAAAAACAATACATTTATCTCTTAGGCCAGAATTGAAAATAATAAAATATATTAAGTATATAGGTACTAGGTATATCAAAAACATCGGTTTGACATTTTTTTTTAATGATATCTCTCAAACAATATTATGTATTATTTATTGAGAGCATTTCATTTTAAAACTACGGTGTGTTATTGTTATTCACAGTGAGTTTTACCGCACACAAGTGGTGTGTATTATGCACTCTATATACTATACTATTACACAGACAATATAGTAACAAAACAATTATTATTATATTCGTGTGAACCTGCGTGAATGGTTAGGCCGGGTCAAGTCTTGGGTCGGATTTTTATTTATTCATTTTTAAATTATTTTATTTTTAGCTTTTTTCATCCTTCACCTCTCGTAAATAACGTCGTCGCCGAAATTTATGGACGCCCTCTAGGTCGACGCGGGTGCGAACACGACTGTAATAATATTATAACATAAATATACATTACGAGCGTACGCCTACAACTACCGAGGCACCGTCGACTTGCCGTGTTCCGTGTACGTATACAATATACACATATAGTGAATAGACTATACCTATACAGCTAGCTGGGAAACCGGGGCTCTGTTATAATGTAGTCTCGGCGTGTCCACTTGCAGCCACCACGTACGTTTTAGAAAACCGAATCGCGTCGATTTTTAAAACAGATTTAGCACCTCCGCTAAAAAATCGACAGGTTCCGCGTGTAATATACAATAATATATTATACTTTATATCGACACAACGATATGAAATTATCAGTATTGAGAAGTTTTGATTATATTGTTAAGCACTATGTACTCACTCCCCACAACCACTATAATGCTAGTTGATTCACAAGACATGTTCATCCTCTTTTTTCATCAATAATGTAGTTGGACCAGCTTATGACTTGGACAAAAGCATTAATTGCATTATCGGTTGGTAAAAGTTGTGTTTCAATGTCCTCGAAGAACGGAAATATTGATTTTCGATTTTATCTCCATATACCAAAGAACCAAGGTACATAATATCACATGCTTATTATATAATAAACTTTATTGAATATCATGAAAATAATTCAACTTGAACTCTATCGAATCGAATAAACTATTATAATATATTGCCTACCAAAATCATACACCGTCGAAGCTGTATATACATTTACTTGTATAGTCTACAAGGTGATTATTGTATCACTGAACACCGCAGTGAATATTAGGTTTTTTTATTACAATTTTTTGTTTTTATTATTTTGTGTAATGCTATCTAACGTTCTGATTTAGAATATTACGCACATGTTTATAGTATTGCACTCCTAATTCTACTCTTTAAACACTTCATTTTTTTAAAATATAAAACAATTTTTTACGTTTTTATGCTTCCAATGTAATATATAGGTACTTTATATAGAAAACCTCATTACAACTGTAATAATAAATGTGGGGTTTTTACAAATATTACGCCTCTAAATAAACGATGAAATATGTTAAATAAAAAATATTTGTAAACACAATAGAAATATACCTACGTAAAATATAATGTCTTAAGGAATTGAAAATATAATTATCAACATAGATTTATTCTATACTGTGTTATTAAGTTTAACAATATGTTTTCATTAAGTTTGTATCCGTTCTTTATTATATTATTATCACATAATAATGTAGCATTGTACCAACCAACTAAATTATGTAATATCCATTTTTTTTTTTTAACAGCTTTCATAATAATATCGGAATCGAAATTTCTCCCTTAATAAATAATTATTATTTTCCGTCGACCTCGTTTTGCTTAATTGGAGAAGCTGAATCTCTAGCTATTGGATTAAATTAAGGATACCTAGGTTAGGAAGGAACATATTATGAAGGTCGTTCTGTGATAGAATTATAGTCACAATGGTCACTATACTCAAGAATTCCGCACGTGATACGTGTATACTGTATAATGCATTTTTTACGATACCGGCCAATAACTATAACCACTGTTACCCTATACCTATAATAATATAATCTTATGTGTTGTCCCTTATACTCCGACCACGTTTTGCATGTTACCGGAAACCACGCACTCAGAGATTTACGGCGTTTACCACTCTTACTAATACTATTATTTTTATTACCATTCATGGTTATGATACGTAGGATTGTTTCATAGGTTAAACGTCGGAATAAGAATATCAAATACGCGTTATTTCCAAGGCCGCCGATCAAAATTCATCGATAATATTATATTATATAGGTATGTATATTATGTACCTACATATAAGTATGTCGAGTGCTGCTATATGTATACATAATATTTATATAAATTGTACGTATTTAGTATTTATGTATCATAATATACGTTATTATCGTCATTAGCCTGTAAGTTTTATACAATACTACTAGCTATATACTAATAAATACCGTTTTTATATACAGGGTGTAGCTCGGAGATCTGACAGTTGAAATAACTTAGGTTCTAATCAATATTTTTACTTTTTTTTGTATATCATTTACAGACGCTTGTGTTACACAAATGTTATAGCTTTTTTTTTAAATCTGATTAAAATTTTTTTTGAGAAATTCAATTTGCCAGTTTGTAAATCTGATTTTTATAAAAAATTTTACTGAAAAAATTTCTTTAAGTCATGTATATTCGGTTTGGTGAGAGAGTGGACGAAAGAGGCTAGACCGAAATTGGGACCTCTGCTCATCCAAAATCGACAACCTGTCATAGGGTAATCGGTTACGATAACAAACATGGCAACACGGAGGATGCACAGATTCTGTTCGTTCTCTCGCTGAACAGAGTATAGTTTATTTAAATGATAAATTCACTGTTAAACTGAAAAATGGGGATGAGAATGCTTGGCAAATCAAGCTGTATATTATGTATGAAACATATTATATTCAACGGAGAGATCGTAAAACTCATATTATAATTTATAATTCGGTGAAAAACAGTAATAATAATATTCACTTATAATTATAACAATCCATTGTCGTTTAAATTGTTTGACTATTAAATTTTGACTTTACTGCTTTTCAATTCTTTGGCCTAGCTCTCTATTTAAACAATACAAACCACTTATTTATACTTATTTCATCGCCACGTCGTTCTTTACTAGCAGCACGCATTATGCATATAAATATAATATTTTCGGAGAGTTCTAATATACCGTACATAATATGATATAGAAATACTAGGGGTGTGTGTGTGTGTGTGTGTTGTTATTCACCGAGACATACATATTTTATTTCATTCGGGGTACTTTAGAGTTTTAAAAATGTATGTGGGTATATTATACTTCTCGCACAGGTACGCGATTCTTTACAACATAACAATAATAAAACAAAAAAATGAAAGGCAAAAAAGACAGATTGCCCATACAAAGAAATCAAAGTTTAAAATAATATGCAATACAACTACACAGGGTGATTCTTTTAGCAGTAAACATACACATTCTCTAGATAAGTGTTAGACGTTATAAAGTTCTCGAAAAGACATATTTTATAATTTTAAGACATTATAATTATTATGACCAAAGCAACGTTGTTCTTGAAACTTAACTATAATGTTCTCTATATTTTAATTATTTTATTTGTGTAGTTTATTAGATATGATTTACAAGTATTTAAAGTTTAGACGAGTGGAGTACAACTGCAGTGACATATGGGTTCCTACTTTTGCCGCGGAAGCAATGCGAAAGCAGTTCCCGCGTCGTCGTCGTTTAAAAACTGAAAAAAAAATGGGTTCCTACTTAGGAATAATATTGTCTTTAATTCACTACTGTTTCCACTCATTTAAAATTTAAATACGTATATGGCTAATTGACTATACTCATTACTCTTACAAAATTCAATTTTATACTGAGAAATTGTCAGAATATTATTTTGCATTGGAGTATTAACAAATTAAAAATGTATAAAATCGTTTAAAAAAAGAAAAAACTTTAAAAAAATGTGTTTATAATATTATAACGAGTTCAAATCATATATAAAATATATGTTTTCAATAAAACTTTAATTACTGTGGAGATATCCTTACTTAGTGTCAACTTAAGAAACTAAGCTACCCTGTATATTATGAAGTAATTTTCATCATACACACTGTTACAGAAATGCCAACCTATACATTAAACTCATTTTTCGTACCAACAAACACGTCACTTTTACGATGAGATTTTTTTTCATAAACCCCGTTTATTGTGGTGACAAAAACATGGCTACGGCATCCGATTTTATATACCTATATGGTTTACCTACATATTATGTAATACAGGAGTAGGTATGTGTAGCAAAGAGTCCTTAATAAGAGTGTTCGCACATTATATATTATTCTACAGTAGTGCAATGTACAACTCGTGTATTACAAAATATATAGTTTTACGACATTACAACTGACGAATCGTATTATTATTATTATTATTATTGTTAATCTGCTACCGATCTAGGACAATTATTTGCAACTGTACAACCTTCTCACAATTATTGGTATTTATATATTATATATATATAATGCATAATCTCCCGACGATCTACGATCTATAATATTATGATGTATTTAATAATATATATATTATTATACTAGTTAGGAAAAGAAACGACCAGATGAAAATCTTCATTATACTTCTTAAAAACTTGTATCGCCGTTCACTTAAAACTCGTGGATGGTATTTTCTTTGAAATTTAATTTAATTTTACCCTATTGTCTCTAATCAGAGATCGAAATTTGTGAGCGGAGCGGGCAGCTTTCTCAAAGGATAACAACTAAAATACGTACATAATGTTCAACTTCATTGCATTTTTTTTATATTAAATCACTTTTCAAAGATTTAACGATGCCACGTACATTATACCATTCATTCACCTCCCACTTGGTTTCTTGTTTTGGTTTCAACTACAGTCTTGAAATTAAATTTGGGTGTCTCTGAGTCAAAAACTTTCTCGAACGTAATAATCTTCATTTCATTTCCTTAACGAATTCAACATCAACTCGACAATTTTTTTAAACTGACTGTAATTCCGACAATAAAATAACAATGGTTAAACAAAATATAATCAAATTAGTTATGGTGTCAAAAAGATAACGCGTTTATGAATCGGAAGTCTAAAGTAACATTTTTGGCTAGAACGTATACGAAAATTCAGAGGAAAAAATATAAGAAATTATGTCAAAATAACTTCGAAATAATTAATATTAATTATTTTCATATAATAATAATATAAAGTATACGATATATTATAAAGCTTATGACATAAACTATTACTTTTGTCCTTTATAAAATAATTGTTATAAAAAATGTTTGTATCATATGTCACTGAGAAAATTTGTAATTATATATCATACATTACTTTAAAGTATAACCAAAGTGACTGTATAAAAATCAGTAGTTAGAATATGCATTTAGAACACTAGAATAACACAGGCACGTACCTATTATATTTTTATAGTTAATTATCTAATTTTAACTTCCTCTTAGAACCAATCTATTACAATAGTTTATGTCATCATTATTATTATACTTATTGAACCCACATTGTACCAACACATGTACATATTATTTTGTTTTAAAAATATTAATTCGTGCATAAATTTTTCAAATTATATATCATTATTTTATTTTTGACTTATTATTAATTATTACAAGATTTTCCTTACATAGAAAAATGGGTTATATTATTATTATTTATTTGTTCATTTCAGCCAAATTAATAATAATAATTACAATAAATTATATTAATGATAACTGATATGCATAGAAACTGAGCTAAAATCTTGTATGTAATAAATAGATTTCATGGATATTATAATTATTTTTATAATAAAATACTGTGACTTAATTAACTAAGTATAAGATAGTAGATAGATATTTTAGAAATAAAATTAACATCAGCTTTATATATGGTTAAGATATTATGTTTAGACATAATATATATTGACTTTTATAATTTTATTAATAAACACATTATAACCAAGTTCACTAATTATTTTATTTATTGACTTTTTTCTATTATTTTTTTTAGTTGTATCAATAAAATAGCATTATATTCTCATTTCAAAGTATCGTTGTATGTATACCTATTATCAATGTACAATCAAATATGAATTACGTTTGAATTTGTTTTTGATCAAACACACAGTTTCGATTTTGTATTAGGTATTTTGTATTTTGTATTAATATTGTCATTAATAATAGCTACAGCAATTTTAATAGAAATCCTTTCTCGTTTGTATGTCATAAATACTTATAACGTCATCGAGACTATAATATCTAATACTTGTAATACTTGTACCTATAATGGTTGTGTTGTATAATTACCATTTTGTTAGGTTAGGTACTCAAAAATAATGAGTAGGTTCCTAGTTAGTTATTGTATTTAAATGAATGTGAATAACAACAATTCTAATTCGATGACAATTGTTTGGGATACAATCATATAACAATATATGAACCAGCAATACCAGCTACATAAAACCATACTGAAATTACAATATTATGTTCAATTTTTGGCCTTTAGAAAACCGATTGATGTCATAATAATTATTTATATGATTTAAGCACTTAAATTTAAATCAAATAATTTCAACTGTATTGTTCCAACATCAGAGCTGAAAATAATTTGAATATTCTAACGTATAAATGATGATACGTAATGCTGCATTGAAAGAGATATCAGCTAAAAATCTAAAAATAAAAATATGAGAACGGTATAACTTTACATTAGAGCTTAATATTTAGGTTCAAAATTAACTTTTTCGACTAAAATTTGTTTACATATTTTTAATATTATTCCTCAACATTTCAAAAACAATTTCCAAAAGTAATGATTTGTATAGTTGGTGTGTAGCAAAATTAGCAGTAATATAGTGTTTTTATTTGTGTGCGTATGTGTAGACCTAGAGTACCTATTAATGAGTAGATAGAGAAACGACTTAAGAACTTTAGATAGAAACAATATACTGTATTTTCATACACATAATTTGTATACTTCAACAATCGTTCTTAAATAATAATATGTAAAACAATAAATCGTAAAAAAATTTTGTACAAATATCATAAAATAACTAATTATAGCTAGCTGTGGAAAATTAGTATAAAATTATAAATAACTAGTAAAAGAGTCGAAGTTTAGTAACATGGACCAATTGATTTTCAGTCGATGTATGGCCTTAAAGTTTTCATATTTCATGTAATTCTTTTGTAGGGGCTAAACCTGATTGCTTGCATAATCAGCTACTTCTATGCTAAGATAAATTTAATTTTAAGACCTAGCGTATTGACTGGTACGATTACACGAATTCTTATGGTAAGAGAAACAACTCAAGAACTCGGGACGGACAAATTTTTATGAATATAAATGCTTATGCTAAACGTAGAAATCTGACCACAAGCTAAGTTGTTCTCTAGTATTTTGAGGCTATGAATCATTGATAAAATAGAGGTAATACGAAGAATACGGTAGAGTTTCGTACACATTACTAAATAATTTGTACATTACAATAATGTGTGTATGTTTGAAGATTAAAATTGGAGATTATTAATATAATTTCGTTCATTATCCAATTCGCATCACAAAAGTGAATTATATTATGTCATAAATTATCTCATTTATCTTGACGTATAAGACTAATGTCTTAACGAACGTTCTCGGTGTACCTAATTTATATATATATATATATATATATTGTATTTAGTTTTAACAATAAAATGAAATAATAATAATTTATGCGCAATGCAGTTTTGATATATGTAACGTTCAATTTCATTTATGCGTCTTGTACACTCTCACACCATAAATTGTGCGTTATCTAACTATATATAAAGGATAGAAGCTTATATTAGTATATTATATCTTTTGTCAAAAATCCATGTCGCGTAAATCATTAGAAATATAATATTTTTTATGTCGTTTTCTAGAATGAAATAACCTAGCTAGCTCTCGATTCGTGTACATATAATATATAAGTTTGCTAGTAATAATAACAATGAGAGAGAAAAAAATCGTTTTTTAGCAAGTATAGTAATCGAATGTGCTGTCAAACGAAAAAATATCAAGTTGAGTTAGTTCTCCTATTTTCGTTCTATTTTTGTCAAAACAATAAGTTTTTCGGATTTCTTTATGCTTGCACTACTACTCTCCACCCACTCCACCAACCTTACACTTACGGGCGTATATCATATATACAATATGTACAAACACCACGGGCGCCAGCCGCAAAACAAACCTTACGTAGTACATGTATAGACCACCGCCGCCGGATTTGCCTAGGGAAACCGAAAAATGACTGGCGAAAAAAAATAATAACGAAAAACTTCATTCCACGTACTTGATATTTTTATTATTTTTATCGCAGTAACTTTGTCCCTACACTGTCGCCGCATTCATGTGATATATGAGTGGACAAGTGACTCTCAGAGGGGCTCCGTGGTAACACATCCATCTCGATAAGTCCCCTCGAGCGATAATGTTTATAATATTAATAATAATAATAATATACATGTGAAAATAAAATATTAGGTATGTAATATTATACAAACACGAGTTAAAAAAAGAAATTAACTTGCTAATTTGTTATGTAATAATATATTTAAATAAGTGCACCGCAGTGGCATAATAATAATAATAATAATAATAATAATTTCCCGTTTATCGATATTATTCGATTTCGTCCTGCAACAGTGCAAAAGTATTAGTTTTCGAAACGATGCGATGATTGGAAACCGTAGTGTCGTCGTCGTCGTCATCGCAGCCACGGTCGATTACATCGAATCACTGTCGGTCTGCTGGACATCACGCTCACAGATCGTTGGAGTTAACGTAGTGTAGTCTTGTCTTTTTTTCACACCGAGGGGCTGAACGCGATAGTCGAATAAACCCTTTTCCGATGTATAAATATCCTTTTCACTTCGTATAAATCATCAGCAGCAATGTGGAAAAAAAATGAAACTGTGTAATGCGGAAAAACGATATAGTTTCGAACACACGATCGCACGATGAGGATCAATGCGAGAAATACATACTCAAGTAAGACATGACGGGCGGCTGGCCCTCGATCGGCATCATATATATATGGCGATGGCAAGACGAGCGTCAAAGTGTGTGGTGGTGGTTGGTAGTGGGAGAGGGATGAAATTGAAAAACTGTTTTTCTTCTTCTTTATTTATTTATTTTTTTTTAATATATCATCACGAATAAAATACTCGAAAAGATCTCTAAAAGTATAAAAAGCTTCGGAAGTAATAATATTCGATAATAATTATTATTTCAGCTGCGGTGCATATACAGGCATACAGCACGTAACGTATCAGAAAAAAATAATAATATAGTAATACGAAAAGATATTCTGAAAAAAAAATAATAACTGCCGCTTTCATTTTTACGTTATGATGTAAATGCTATTCGAAAGCATTTACAGCAGATTTTCTAGGCTATTGAGTCTTGCACAGTGTTGTGCCTTCCAATAAATACATTTTATTGATACAGGGATCGTTACGAGTTCATCACTATATGTTATAATATAATCACTATATTACATAATAGTATTGCAAAGTCACAACAGCTGTGTCTATCAATCTGATATAAATTTAATCACAATTTAATGAAAAATATTTTCTCGATTATGAATTCGCCGAATTAATTTAAATAATAATTATAATAATAACAATATTGTGTATATTAATATAAAACATATAATCTATTTATGTATATTGTATATATATATGCTACCTAGTAATAGACATCCGTAATTCGGACAGAGGCCAATACGTGAAGAATTTTAATGTCATAGAAGCAGCACAGGTATATGTATTATATTATACTATATAATGTAAGCTATGTTTATTATATACTTTCAGGCAACAAAAGACCGTGCTTTATCGTTTGACACAGAATCCAGATTTCGAGTAAATATATACGATATACCGTAGTATATTGCAAAAAAAAACATGTAAGAATATAAATAAATCGAACGCTGTCACCCAAGGCTCGACATGAATACAAAAAAAAGAAGACGTATGTATATATTACGGGAAAAAGCCTGACCGGATGTACTGTGCACACAGTCGAATGGTATTAGGGAAGGGTGGTGTAAAATAGTCTCCACGATAGTGGCGTATTGTCGTCGAAGTTTTAAAAATAACGATAAACCATATCATATATATTATCTATATAGGTACCGTGTTTTTAGCAGACAGTTTGATAATTGAGAGTTAGTCATTGAACTTATAGTCGTATAGACCATACATCTATCTTCATTATAAGTATTTGATATATGTGTGTTGTTTTTTTTAATATTGCTTTTTATTAAAAAATAATAATAGCAAATATATGTAGGTTGTACACTTGTATCTACGAATATACCTAATTGCTACGAAATAGATTTGAAATCAAAATTATATATTTTTACTTTTTAGGTAAAAAAAGTCAAAATTATTGTCTAGAAAAACCAAAACCTATTTGCTATAATATACTACTTATCGACTATCCATAAAACCTACTGCTGTATCGTAGGCGTGTTGCACTCGGATTACAACAGCAGCAGGAAACGAGAATAGGCTAAATACAATCATCTTTGAGAGAGAAAATAGTGTTCTGGAAAATGACGTATAGTCTCATCTACAACGCTACAGACACTAGAGTATGAGAGCAGAGAAGACTGAATTAACAGCCAAAGCGATTTTGTACTGAAAAGGAAGTATAGTTCAATAATTACAAGTGGTACAAGATTGGAGTGGGTAGGCATGTCTGGAGAGCTGACAAATAGTATAGTCACTCGTGAACAACATAAATAGAGGAAAAGACCACGCAGTCTACCGAAGCAACGGTGGTTAGATTAAGTGGTCAAAAGAGACATATTAGTGGAATTGAGACCAACGTGGCATGGTAACCTAAGCCATGCGGATAACGAACAGGAAAATGTGAAAGGAATGGGTTTTGAAAGGGCTTAGATAGACTATACTGAAAAAGCAAAAATAAAAATATAGATAAAAAATGATTATTAATTCTTCACCATTAAGATGGTATTATTAAATAACTCACGAGCCACAGTGGCGAATAACCACAGGTTGTTATAACCTCCTAAAGGCCTAAATTAACCCCCTACAGTCGTTTTTATGCTAAAAATATATTTAATATATTATATTATGCTTCATATATATAAAACAAAATATATTGCTTGCATATAGTTTTATATAGTTTTATATTATCATTATTTATTATAAAGGTTTATTACTACAACGGAGAGTAATTCCCCATTTCCAGAATATTTAAATGTGGAATGAAAACACCCCCTTAAAAAAAAAATC
The DNA here is from genome assembly GCA_008528875.1 of Aulacorthum solani. Taxonomy (NCBI): domain Eukaryota; kingdom Metazoa; phylum Arthropoda; class Insecta; order Hemiptera; family Aphididae; genus Aulacorthum; species Aulacorthum solani. The sequence goes on along the minus strand of PVMI01001386.1, from coordinate 2,984 downwards.
CTGGCTACACTCCTGTATAGCTATAACATTAATTTGGCATTGCGTTTCCCCAGGTCTTGGTAATAGTAAAAAAACCTCCCTAACTATAAATCTAACAACGCCATGTGATCATAATTATATTATTAAAATGAATTATAAAAAATATATTAGTAAAATGATGAGATACCTACAGAAAAAATGAAATCAAATTGAATAAATTAAAATAAATTGGTTTTTAGCCCAACAATCGACAAAATTGCATGTCTTATGTATAGTAAAACTCAAATAAATGTTCTAGGATTCTTATTGTTTGAATTACAAATTAATAATAATAATAATGAAAATCGTTTGTTAAAACGTTTAATAAAAATTAAAAATTTCCATAGACCGGGTTTCCTGGAATTTTTTTTTATAAGAAATGGTCAATTAAACTACACAATTAGTTAGGTAGATTAATTACGAAATATATTCACTGTATGTATAACTGTGTATTTAGTTAAAACTACTTAAGTAGTATAGTTATTTATACTGGGCATTTGTATAATAAGTTTATATAAATAAAAACTTAAATAAATATAAATAGTCATAGTTAATTTATATAAATATTATAGTTATCTGTGTTGAAAGTTTAGAGTAAGTACAAGTTTCTACAAGAGTTTTTAGTAGATTATAATAACTTTGGTTAAACGAAAGCCCAAAAAACCACAGCTAAAACTTTTAGTAATTATATAAGCTTATTTATTTAAATTGTATAGTCTAATGTACTTTCATTAATAGGAATATTTACTATTAACAAATAGTGGGTTTGTTGGCAATATGTGTTTTCATAAATAATTAATTATTAACCATTGTTTTCTTTAAATTATTTTGTGTTTATTTAATATTTATAAATACGTGTAAAAAACAAATTAATATTATTTATGCCGTATTATGGTGAACGTAAAATTTAATTTAATTGTAGACGCATACTTGGAAATCTTTTACATAATCATAATTTCATACTTAAGTATTACTATGATATTTGATTAGGTACTAAGAATTGAAATCACTAGGTAGTAACAATCATTTGCTTAAAACAAGTGTTTGATTAATAAATATCTAAAATTAAAGTTTAATTTACATATTATATTTAGAATGTATTACACCGAGTATATTAGTAACACAAATTAATGCTCTAGAATTCGGATGATCATGACGATTAACAGTTATAATTATAAACATATAGCCGTATAGGAATAATGGTGAGAACATGATACTATGATAATAATATAACAAAAAGTTAAAATTAGGCAGGTTTGATAAGTGTCTTTTATTAACATAAAACTAATTAATTTCAGTATTTTTTTTATAACCTAAGGCATAAGAAATAAACTTATAATGCACATTTAGGTACTAAAACAGTAGAATGTCTAGCTGTCTAGCTTATCTCTTACAAGATAAGACGGTATTGAGGTCAATTTCAAAATTATTATCTCATATGGTAAAAAAAGTGTTGTAGGTATTAAGGAAATTCAATTTATAATTTATTTAAAAAATGTTCATGGGTTTACTATGTTAGACCTGTATTATTATGAGTGTTCTGATTAGTTTTTAAAGATTGTGTGAGACATTATACTTTCTTTGCAATCAGTCACAACATTCATTAGTTATGTTCATTTTAATTTTCATATAATTTCAACATAATGATATAATATGAAAATAAAACTATATTATTTAATAATTTAATAAAATATGTTTTTTTTTTACTTTTTACTTGTCATTTTACAGGACACCTTTTCTACTTCTATCAAATCTCTCATGACTGCTTCTTTCATTCTTGCTCCACTTCGCCACCCTGATTTAAATCTCTCTTTACTATTTACAGCCATGGTTGTTATGGTTATTCTCTGGGACTTACACTATTTGGTTTAGTAACTATGGTCCAACTTCTCTCAATGACCTTAGCTTGATATATAATATAATATGTCTTCAGCCCTTTCCATAGTTTTCGGGACGACGGCGAATTTTCAGATATTTGGTCCATTGCGAAGATTTTCCCGATATCGCACGTTCGTTATCATTTAGACATCATTCAAATTTGATCACGAGCACCGCGTGTAAGCGTGAATTTAATTAAAAATAATTAAATAACAAAACACCCCGCCGTCGTATACGTCCCACTAGGGGATGCATTTTCGGTCGTTTCGCTCAGAATAATATTATAATAATAATTCTAAAAAGAGATTAACAAATATAACAACCCTGTTCCGAGTGACCGAACGACGACTCCTGCTTGGTTGTTCAGGGCAGCGATGATGCCGTCGCTCAAATGCTGAGTACCTGCTACAATATGCATATATACACACTATACCACATTAAATAAATACAAATTCTCGCAGACAAGTCAAACTCAAGCGAGATAATACAGACGTTTTTTCCCCTTCGGCTATATGAGGGTAGTGTTATTATTGTCTTTTTTTCACTTTGGTTTACCGGTCAAATTAATTTACACACAGAAGTTCACTTGTTTTTATTCACCGTGTGACAAATTATTATTATTACATGATGCGTGCATTGTACGTAATTATTTTATAACGAACTGCATATTATAAGTACTCTCGTCAGTGTGCTCAAGTTGAATATTCTCTGTTCGAACTTTAAAACAGGTAAAATTATCAGCAATACATAAAATGTATAATATAAGATGCACCTACTCAACCCGGTGGCGTAGCCAGTGGGCGTTTGGGTGCTTAATCTCCTCCCCATACTACCGATTTCCCCCTAATAAATGAATTCTTATAAACGAAAACTGTAAAAACTTGGTTGGATTTACGGGGGGGGGGGGGGGGNNCCCCCCCCCCCCCCCCGTTATAATCTACTATAAACCACTGACTCGACCCATATTAAAGTAATAATACTAAGTGAAATGAAATTATCATATATTTTAAGACCATATAATATAATTTCATACTTTTCACCATATAAAGTACCTTTAGTAAATTAATTTAATGTACCTACTTATTTTA